>ML379002.1:0-13487 GCA_005239525.1 Nicotiana knightiana | reverse complement strand
AATAACATAGGAAATATACAAATCTAGAATATTCCTTATTTACTTTTGTTTCCTTATCATAAAAGCACGAAAATCCTTAGCGAAATATCGTCTGACTTTTTTACCCTTTTAAAATAGGTTCACATTGGATAAAATCGTCATTTAATTATCTACCTAATATATTTAGGATCTTATAATCACCTAAAATTTTGTATATTGAATCCTTTCTTATTTAAGAAATAAAAAGAACTAATGCAAACACATACATCTCATTGGAAATTTATTTAATATTTTAACTAAATCTTGCGCACTAGATCCTTTTCTTATTTTTATTATGTGATATAATGCCAAAAATGAAATATTCGCAAAAAATAAGTAAAACCATAATTATTACTTGTTGTTGGTTTGAATTATTCGTTGTATAAAATTAGAATCAATTAATTTTATATAATTTAATTATCTTAAAAAATAAAAGTGAAAAAAACTAATTAGTAGAAAGCTATAACTAAATTAGATAATGTCAATCCGCTCTCATTCGATTTTTTATTCTTCATTACAGATATATAGTCGGTCATAAAATTAAAATCAATTAGTTTATATAATTTAATTATTTTAGTAAAAATAAAAGAAATAGAGAAATAGTTTTGTAAAAATCTATGTTTAATTGCGGGGTATAAAATAGTATGTCATTAGTCTTTAATCAAAGATTCAAACTATAAAATTTATGTACCAAAATATAGAACATTATAATAAATTCTATAATTAGATATATTTATAGCTATTATACTCTTTAATCAACATCCAATGCTAAAAATACTTTCTAAATGACACTTAACAATTGCAGTTAGGTATACAAAATTTAATAATTTATATAATTTTTTTTAAAGTTCTAAATTTCTTAATATGTGGTACACCATCAAAGCGCGCAAGAATTAATTCTTATAGTCCATGATGACATAATCCTATTATTCTATGATCCACTCTTTAATTATTAATCTAAATTCCATGTTACTTAGTATTTTTATGTTCATATGCAACTTTATTAATATATTTGATATTTTTTAATATTATTCTCATGTCAATTTGGTTTTATAAACTTTCTTGAGATAAGAATAAGCAGATGAATCAAAAGAAGGGAACACAATAAGATTGAAATGGTGAGAATAACCCTAAATTTTTTTACATGACTAGATTCATTTTTCTTATTCAACAATAATTTTCCATATTTTTTTCCTAAATATTTTCCCTTGAAATTACAACAACAGAAAATGTAATACAAAGTTAGTTTATATAGAAATTGTCATAAATATATCAATGCTAAATTGATAGAAAAAATATAAAATCGGGATGAAGCATCTGTAGTTAACACATTGTTCTTGCACATATATTTACCTGACACGAGGCACACCTACTAAACTAGTGACAAAAATAGTAGCAACAGCAAGAAAGCAAATTGGGCAAATTAAAGCAACACACATTTGATGGCTTAAATAAACAAACTCTTAAGAGGAAATGCAGAAAATATATAAAAGAACTGGACCTTTTATAGATGCAAACTTCACTTTTCATTCAAGAAATCTCCTAGTATGGAATTACTGAGAAAGAACGCCGACCAAACTTGAAGGCGGACAGAACCATAGTCCGAAGCTCGACGGCGAAGCAAACCAAAGAATGAGCCTCTTACGGCTGAAATTTTACTAGTTATTGGGGTTGGTTTTGAGGTTATTATAAGGATGTTTCCGACTGATTTTAGGCAGTGTTCATGCTGTTCTTTTGTGAAGCTTTTGGCTACATTTTCATAGCTGGATTTTGGAGCTGCTTTAACGGTGGAGTTGGCTGCATTTTGAGCTATGTTTTCAGTGATTTTCAGCTACAAAGGGTATTATTTCGCTGGTTTTCACGGCTGGATTTTTGGTGGTATAAGCTGGGGTTTTGTAACGACCCGGTCTGTCGTTACGTAGAACTTGCATTTTTATTACTGTCATTGACTTGTCATGGATTGATTTTTCTATTATTAATGTGTTAGAGTCGATAGGCTTGAAATTGGAATGGTTAAATAAGAATTCAGTAACTTAGTCTTTAAAGATAGCCTTATAATGGGAAAAGTCAATTGAGAGTTGACTTATTGGGAAACAATCTCGGAATGCGGATTTTATGGCTCGGATAGCTTCGTTAGGTGATTTGAGACTTAGGAGTGTGTTCGGAATATTTTTGTGATGTCCGGTGTAGAATTAGGCTTGAATTGGCGAAAGTTAGTTTTTGGCGATTTTCGGTTGGCAGTGGAAAATAGGATATCAGGGTCAGAATGGAATTCCGACAGTTGGAACAGGTTCGTAATGTCATTTTGGATATGTCTGCAAAATTACAGCGCAATCGGAGTTGTTTTGGGTAGTTTCGGCATCGTTGATGGAATTTAGAAAATTCAAAGTTCATAGGCTTGAATTCGATGTGTTTTTGGGGTTTTGATGTTGTTTTTGATATTTTGAAAGCTCGACTAAGTTTGAATGATCATATATGATGCGCTGGTATGTTTGGTTGGGGTCCCGAGGGGCTCGGGATGGTTTCGGATGGTTAACGGGGAGTTTGGAATGATTTTGTCGCTGCTGATGTTGCTGTTGCTGGTGTTTTCGCACCTGCGGATGGAGAGCCGCAGGTGCGGTTCCGCAGGAGCGGACATGGCACCGCAGGTGCGGAAGTTTGGCTAAGTGAGAGGATTCCGCAGGTGCGAGTTAATTGTCGCACCTTCGAGGCCGCAGGTGCGGGAGGTCGATCGCAGGTGCGGGATTTGAGGACCTTGGGATTTTCCGCAAGTGCGTACCTGGGATCCGCATGTTCGGTTCCACAAGTGCGAGTAAGTGGTCGCAGGTGCGGAACCACTGTTCAGAGAGTATAAAATATGCCTTCGCGAATTTTAGCCATCTTTCTCAATGTTTCATCCGGGTTTGAAGCTTTTGGAAAGGTTTTGAAGAGGGGATTCGATAGTTCTTCATTGAGGTAAGGTTTTTGGACTCTAAACTAGTTTATATGTGATTAAAGGTCGGATTTATGGTGAAAAATTAGGGAAAAATCATTGCAAATTAGGTAATTAGGGCTTGGGATTAAGAGTCTTTAAAAATGGAGATTTGAGGGGTCATTTGGACTCCGAATTTAGTGTTCTTTATATGTACGGACTCGTGGATGATGAAGAACAATTTTGTATAAAAATTCTGAGTTTCGGGACGTGGGCCCTGAGGGTCGGGTTTGACCAATTTCGAGAATTTTGAGTATTTTTGATACATTTCGANCACCGAATATTTGTAGCCTGGCTCATCCCATGGCACTGTCTAATGGTTATCTCAGGTTGATATTTGTACTATGAAGGTGGTATTTACCTTGAATGAAATAGAAATCATGCTAAGTATAAATGTTAAGGCTTCACGCCGATATGTTCAGACCGGAACGGTCGATTATTGCTGTCTCTATTTATGATTATTGTTTTCATGTACTCAGTCCTGTTATAGTATATGTTTCATGCCTCAGTCTCGTAAGTTGCTAGTTTATTCTATATTATCATTGGTTTGGACTGATTTTCATATGTTAGAGCATTGTGAGTGAGACTGGAAGGTACTGACTGAGTGAGGCTTGGAGCCTGGTTTTGAGACAGTTATGAGGTCGGACTGCACGTCGCAGCGACCCTGGAATCATGCCTTCGTTGGCTTGATATAGCGCTTGGGCTGGAAGGAGCCCCTCCGGAGTATTTACACCCCCAGTGAGCGCACATATATTGAGAGATGGATTTCCCTGGACATGGATCTTGTCCGAGTATTATGTTCCGGAGATGGATCTTCTCCGTGGGTCTCATGTTCCGGAGATGGATTTTCTGCGTGGGTCTTATATTCCGGAGATGGATTTCCTCCGTGGGTCTTATGTTCTGGAGATGGATCTTCTCTGTGGTGGCTGGATCGGCCTTTTTCCTCAGTACTAGGTGACAATGTCACTTGTGTTTATGTAATATCCGGGATGGACTTCCCTGGGCCGGGAGGCCGTAGTCTAGTACTGAGTGGACCACCTTATGAGAGTTTGATTACTGAGTATACATTATTCTTGATTCTATATGAATTCATGCTAGGATGCAGAGTTACAGACATATGTTGATGCATCGTGTTTATTTCCTGATATATTACCGTCATGTCCGAGTTATATATTGTTGTTCGAATTATCGGAGGTTTAGTCTGTCACTACCTCTCAACACGTAGTTTGGTTTCGTTACTACTGAGTTGGTGTACTCACGTTACCCCATGCACCTTGTGTGCAGATCCAGGTACAACGGGATTCAACTTTGGTCAGTGAGTAGCATCAGTTTCATCAGAGTTGACGGGGTATCAACTGGCGATTGTGATCTCATCTTCTCTTCCTTTTCTACCGTCGTATTTATTTTTAGACTATGTTGGTCATTTCTTTTTGGTTGTATTAAGTATTAGCAGCTTATGACTGTGTGACACTGGATCCGGAGTTTGTAGGATTTGGGTTTTGAATTTCATAAACTGGTTTCCAAATTTTGATTTATTATTATTTTTATCCACAGACTTGTTAAGAAGGATATTTTATTGGAAATTGTATTTAGTTAGATAAAATGGATGGCTTGCCTGGTTCCCCGACAGACGCCATCACGACTCCGGAAATGGATCGTGACAGGTTTCGTGGTTGTTTGAAAGGCGAAAACTGGCAGCATTTTTTGGTGATTTGTTGCTGCGTTTTTGTTGTTTTTTTTGGAATGGTTTTCGCTGGAGTTTGGTGTGGGATTGAGCTCATTTTTGGGCTGGGTCCTGTGATGTTTTTCAGCTGCTTTTGGGTGGTGTTTGGAAGTTGTTTCGGCTGATTTTTGGCAGCGTTTCTGGATGTATTCTAGGTGGTTAATGGCTGGTGGTTGTATTAAGACTATAGTACATTGTATTAGTGATGTGTATTGTATTTATTACCTGTAATTGTTGAGTCAGCATCCATTGTTAGTTTAGTTATTCATTAGCCTACATCTTAGTTGATTGTATATAAATTAGTGTAAAGACATTTTCTGTAATAATCAATAATCATTCTCTTCTCTTGTTTCTAACCGAATCCAAGCAGTTCTCTTTCTTCTCTCTTTTCGAGAAGCTTCTGTGTCCTCCATTGGAGAGGATTCAGAGCTCTTCATACTGGTGATCTCAACGTGGTATCAGAGCGGAGGTCCGATCAACGACCACGCATCATCTCTCTATCGTTTTTAATCACTGAAGTACTTTAGGGTTTCATTTGGATTTTCTTATTTTTTTCTTCATCAAGTCACAACTTGGGAAAACTTGAATCGGGCACATGCAGTGACGATTCGTCGATGAATAGGAGAAATCTCGACTGTGCGAAGGCTAATTCAACTATTTTTCATGAATCTCTCACAAAATTTCCATGGCGACTATAGACCAGACTGATGAAACGAACACAGCGGCGGCGACACAGACGGTAATTGATGCCGGTAGCCCTCTCTACATACATTCTTCCGATAGCCCAGGCTCTACTATGGTTCCGGTTCCTTTTGATGGAATCGGGTACCGTTCCTGGAGGAGAAGTGCGCTCAGAGCTCTTTCAGTGAAAAACAAATTAGGTTTTATTAATGGTGATAGTAGGAGACCTGATGCAATGTCCCCACTCTTTCGTCAATGGGAAAGGTGCGATGATATGGTCACCTCGTGGATCTTAATTCCTTGTCAAAAGACATAGCTGACAATGTTGAGTACGTGAATGACTCTGTAGAATTGTGGAAGGAGCTTGAGGATCGATATGATCAGACGAACGGGGCTAAGTTGTACCAAATCCAAAAGGAAATCAACGATTTAAGTCAGGGCGTGCTTGATATCACTGGTTACTACACAAAAATGAAGAAACTTTGGGAGGAATTGAATACTCTCAGTGTCAAAGATCACTGTAGTTGTGTGTGTACTTGTGGAGCGAAAGAAAACATGCATAAGGCAGAAGAGGATTGAAGACTGATACAATTCTTAATAGGACTTAACGAAGTGTACACAATTGTTCGAGGAAGCATACTTATGATGAATCCCCTGTCAAACATGGCACAAGCCTTTGCCCTCTTAATACAAGAGGAGAAACAGAGAGAATTTAGGCCAAGGAACCAACTGAATGTCGATTCCAAAACATTGAATTTCAACCTAGGAGGTAGAAATTTGAAAACAAACTATTCAACTGGGACAGGAAATCAAATGGGCTACTCGGCTGGGACTGGAAACCCAGCTGCAAACAGCAAATCTCGACCATTTTGTGACTATTGCAAACGACAAGGTCACACTAAGGATAAGTGCTACAAACTCCATGGATATCCTCAAGGTTTCAATCAAGGATCACAACAACAATACATACAAGGTACACAAGAATACAACAATAACACAAGGTTCAATAAAGGGAGAAATGTCATGGCAAATGCAGTCACAAATGTAGAGGAAGGAGAAAAGCTGGAACTTCATGGAGAAAATCAAGGCCAGAATGTTAGTCTCACAAAGGAACAGTATGGACAAATTGTTAGCTTGTTGCAACACTTTCAGACAGGAGGTAGTGGAGAAAACTCAGCCAGTGCAAACATGATTAATGAAGCACCAATGAATTTTGCAGGTATGATTGCTTGCACTTCTTCAATTGACATTGATAATCCATCATGCAACTGTTTTAGTGCAAAAGCTGACTTATGGATATTAGATTCCGGGGCATCACATCATATGACCTTTAACAAAGCTCACTTGCAAAACATAATAAGCCTACCATATCCTCTATTAGTCAAGCTTCCAAATGGTTACAAAGTAAAAGTAACTGAAGTTGGAAATATATTCCTGACACCTGAAATTGTTCTGTATAGAATCTTGTTTATTTCATCTTTCAAGTTCAACCTAGCGTCCATTATCTCACTAGCAATTCATCTCAAATGTATTGCATTATTTTCTGATACTTCCTGTCTACTGTAGGCCCCTTCACTGAAGAGGCCTCTGGAGATTGGTAAGTTGTTGGATGGGCTCTACTTCCTGCTCTAAATGCGTGAAAAAGGCAGTCTCAAACAAAACTGTGATTCTTCCTGTTTCTCTATTCAAACTGATGATGTGAGCATTGTACACTATCTATCTCATCCTTACAATTCATTTCCAATTGTAAATAATTCCATCTGCAATAACAAAAATAAAGACAGTGGTTCTGGTTTGTTTTCTGATTCATTTCCTGATGTTGATTTAAATGTGTTGTGGCATTTCAGACTTGGTCATGTACCCTTTAGTAAAATTAGAGGGATTTCTACTATACCTACAACTCTTTCTTCTAGACAACCTTTCATATGCAACATCTGCCCTATGGCCAGACAGTCTAGACTATCCTTTCCACAAAGGACAACTGAAACCACTGAAATCTTTGAAATACTTCATGTGGACTTGTGGGGACCTTATCATGTGTCCACACACAATAATTTCAAGTACTTCCTAACTCTAGTGGATGACTATAGTAGGTCCACTTGGACACATCTTCTAAGTTGCAAAAGCAATGCTTTGCAAATAATAAAAGCCTTTGCAAGCATGGTGAAAAATCAGTTCAAGACAACTGTTAAATGTATAAGATCTGATAATGGTTTAGAATTCACTAGTAATGAAGCAACCTCTTTCTTTCAATCCGAAGGAATTAATCACCAAAATACTTGTCCTTACACACCACATCAAAATGGAGTGGTGGAAAGGAAACAAAATACCTCCTTGAAACAGCCAGATCACTCCTCTTTCAATCCAAATTACCACTAAAATACTGGGGAGAGTGCATACTTACAACAACATACTTGATCAATAGACTACTAACAACTCCCCTAAAGAACAAATGCCCCTTTGAACTCCTGTATAGAAGAAAGCCCAATTACTCTCACTTGAGGAGTTTTGTATGTCTCTGTTATCCTACTGTGCCAAAACCTCTCAGAGACAAGTTAGAACCAAGAACTACCCCACATGTATTTGTAGGATATCTCTTTGGCACAAAGGGGTACAAAGTACTAAGTCTGGCCACTAAGAAAATACACATTTCAAGAGATGTTTCTTTTTATGAGTCAGTTTTTCCCTTCACTCTTAATTCCACTATATCTGACATCTCATCTGTTTTCCCCACTACACCATTCAATGAGAATCCACCCAATCATACTGGTACTCATGTGTTTCACAACACCAGTGATAACACATTTGATCAGGAAGACACTAACTTCTCAAGCCCTGATTCACCACCTACAATTTCCTCACCTGCAATCCATTCACCTGAACCACAGATTCCAGTAGAACATTTGCAAGACATGGTCTCACCTAACCCACCACTAGTAGAATCACCAAGTTTTAGGAGATCCAGTAGAGAACACAAACTTCCTTCACATTTGAATGACTATGTCTACAAGATACCAAATCTGAAATCCAACACTAACTACTCCCTCCATGCTATGTTTTCCCATAATAACCACATCAATTTTGATGCCCTACATCCTAATATTCAGCATATCATATAAAACATTTGCAATGATAGAGAACCAACTTCATATGAAGAAGTTGCTGTATATCCTGCCTGACATAATGCTATGACACAGAAGTTTGAAGCTTTATATGCTAAAAACACACAGGACCTGGTACCTTTACCTAAGGGAAAGCCGGCTATTGGGTATAGATGGGTGTATAAAGTCAAGCATAGAGCAGATGGCAGTATAGAGAGGTACAAGGCAAGACTAGTAGTAAAGAGGTACACCTAACAGGCAGGGATAAACTACATAGAGACCTTTTCTCCAGTGGTCAAGATGACTATTGCCAGGTCTCTCATTGCCATAGCAGCAAAGAAGAAATGGCAAATCTCCCAACTAAATGTGAATAATGCATTTCTCCATGGAGATTTGCATGAGGAGGTCTATATGCAGACTCCTCCAAGCTTTGAAGTGCACTCTCCAGAGTTAGTGTGCAAGCTGAATAAGTCCCTTTTATGGAATAAAACATGCTAGTAGACAATGGTATGACAAGTTAACTGAAGTCTTATACTCAAGAGGATATACACATTTCATGCATGATTACTCTTTGTTCTACAGAAAATAGGACTCCTCCATTGTCTTTATAGCAGTGTATGTAGATGATGTGTTGCTCACAGGGACTGATTCTGAAGAGATTAATCAACTTAAGGCCTTCTTACATGATAAGTTCAGGATCAAAGATTTTGGACAGTTACATTATTTTCTAGGGCTGGAAATTCTTCACAAACCAGATGGGATAATCATTTCACAAAGAAAGATTGTTTTGGACCTATTAAAAGACTATGAGTGTCTTCACTGTCCAACCTTGACTTCTCCCTTGATTCCACAGTCAAACTAAAAGCTAAAGAGGGAACACAATTGTCTGATCCCACTTTCTACAGAAAACTGAATGGCAAATTGAACTTCCTAATCAACACTAGACTAGACCTAGCATATGGAGTCCAACATCTAAGTCAGTTCATGCAAGATCCTAGGGAGCCCACTTACAGGCAGCCTATCACATGCTAAGCATCTGAAGAAAGATCCCATTCTGGGCCTATATTTCAGCAACAAAGATGATCTGTCACTAACTACCTATTGTGACTCTGATTATGCAGCCTTCCCTGACTCAAGAAGGTCAGTATCTGGGTATGTTGTGTTCTTGGGAGGAAGCCCCATTAGTTGGAAATCCAAGAAACAAGAAACCATATCTCTCTCTTTCAGTAGAGGCAGAATATAGAGCTCTTAGAAAAGTTGTTGGTGAACTTGTTTGGTTGTCCAGGCTACTTGAAAAACTCACTGTATCAATCAATTTTCCAATTCCTGTACACTGTGATAGTCTTTCTGCTCTACACATTGCCAGAAATCCTGTGTTCCATGAAAGGACCAAACACATTGAGGTTGATTGTCATTTTGTGCGCACCAAACTTCAAGAGGGGCTCATCTCACTACATCACATTGGTACTGGCCAGCAGCTTGCAGATGTGCTCACTAAAGCTCTCACCGGGATCAAACACAACTCTGTACTTTGCAAGTTGGGTGTGATTTCCTCACATCCAACTTGAGGAGGGGTATTAAAACTATAGTACATTGTATTAGTGATGTGTATTTTATTTATTACCTGTAATTGCTGAGTGAACATCCATTGTTAGTTTAGTTAGTCATTAGCCTACATCTTAGTTGATTGTATATAAAGCAGTATAAAGACATTTTCTATAATAATCAATAATCATTTTCTTCTCTCATTTCTAACCGACTCCAAGCAGTTCTCTTTCTTCTCTCTCTTCGAGAAACTTCTTTGTCCTCCATTAGAGAGGATTCAGAGCTCTTCATACTGGTGATCTCAACAGGTTGGGGCTGATTTTTGTGGTTGATTCTGCTGAGTTTTGGGGGGCTTCTTTTTTCAGTTTTGCAGCTGGTTTTGTTGCTTATTGGGGCTGGATTTCGGTCCCCTTTCTTAGCTCGTTTTTGGTGTAATTTGGGGTCATTTTTTGTGTGGATAAAACAGTGGTGTTTTGGGTAGAGGAGGGACGGTGTTGAGGCTGCTGGTTTGGTGGTGGAGATGGGGATGTTTAGCAGAGCTTTTAGAGTGGAGAGGGAGGTTGTGCTATTGTGCTTTCTTTTTTCTCGTCCCTTTCTCTCCTCAAATGTGGGCAGCTTAATTGTGCGAGTGAGCGGGAGATATTTAAGTGTGAGATAAATTAGGGTGCATGGAACCCATGTGCAGTGAGTGAAAATTTCTTGGAAGGGATCTTTCTCTCTTTCAAATACAATAAAAGAAGAAATCCGTTAATGAAGTATTTTGAGAGCATGTGAGGCACGAAAATTGAATTGGCAAATGACATTGTGAGGAAATCTTTTGCAACTTGGCCTCTTTGATTGGTTTTTTTTTTTGTATTATTTTCTTTTCTTGATAATAAATAATCAAAATAAAATCTACTCATATTAAATCAAAAATAGTAAAGTACAATTACTACATACTCAATATTCATTTGTTGAAAGTATTTAATTTTAAAAATTGCATTAAACTAAATAAAATTATATGTTTTTGAGAACTTTTCTTTCGTTGTAAATGAAGGTAAAACTTATGCCAACAATGTGACTACTCTTTTTTACCATTTTAAATTTTCTTAAGTAAAACATATAAAAAAAAGTGAAACAAAAGCTAGAATATATATATATTAAACTTAAATAATATTTACACACTAAAAAGTGGTTAAAAGTCCAAGTATTGTAAAAAATTAGGTGCTCAGACTAGTAAGAGTAAAAAATTTAAAAGATCAAGAGGTGGTACTGGTTTTCTAGTAGCTTTACACATATTCCTTAAGGTTCACCTGAAAATTTAAATGTAGATTATGATCAACTTCAAGAAGATTATGGTATAGGTGATATTCAATCACTTGATAATCTTGAAACACCACCACCTACACCTGGTACTGCTAGTCAAAATACTAGGGGTGACGGTCGTGGTAATACAGGTAAGCCTCCCCTCCCTAGTAAGAAGAATCGAAGATTAAGAAGTAAGTGTTGGCAATTTTTTGAAAGATTAGAAGAAGATAGAAATTATGTAGGATGTACTATTTGTAAGGAAGTTTATAAACATGAGACTGCAGGTAAACAAGGGGGAACGGGTCAACTTCGTAGGCATATGGTAGATAACCACCCTATTGCACGAGATGTTGATGATGAATCTAGCCAACAAAAACTTAACCCTGTACTAGCGATTTAATGGGTAAATACGAATAGTGAAAGATCGAGAAGAATTAGCTAAAATAATTATTGTAGGTTGTTTACCTTTTAGTTTTGCTATCTCACCATATCTTGTTACTTATATTCAAAGAATTTATAACCCTTTGTTTAAAGGTATTCCTAGAAGTACTTGTAGAGATGATAACTTTAGGATTTTTGGACAATATCAAACATATATCCATTATTTGTTCGCTAGTCTTTCTTGTAGAGTTTCTCTTACTTCTGATATTGGTCATGTTGTTAATGGAAATGATTATTTGACTGTTACATGCCATTTGCCTAATTGGTGCTATTTTAAACCCTTCTATCAAAATGACCACTTGTCACCAATTAATCACCGCTTTATATGTATATATGGATATTGGACCAACTGAAACCCCTGATGTTGAAACTTGTATTTCTGATCTACACAAACATTTACAAACTTTATATAACTATTATATTGACATTGTTGATGCTTCTTTTGCTGTAGATGCAGATATTCCTTCAAGTTCTGTTTCTACATTTGCATCCGGTGCTTTGGAGGATAATGATGGTGTTGAAGATATTTAATTTGGTCTACACTAGGAGAGCATCAACAAACCACTAGTATGAATATTGGTAAACTCCAAATCTACTTGCAAAAGTCACCAGAACCCGCACAAAGGAATTTCTATCGCTGGGTTGGTGGAGGAGCAACTCAAATCAATTTCCTATTCTTTCGGCCATGGCTCGAGACGTGCTAAATGTGCCGATTTCAACAGTTGCATCAGAGAGCGCATTTAGCCAAGCAAGGAAGCAACTAGGAGATACCGTCATTCATTGGGTAGCAACGCTTTGGATGTTCCAGTGTGCTTCAAAGATTGGATAAGATCAGAACGGCGAAATCAAGGGAGTGAAAAGATAGATTAAATGAAGGTCCAAGATATTGGAGATATAATGGTTTATGGTTCCGATTCAAGCAATGCTGGAAACTAAGAATCTCATGTTGACATGGATGAACTTACAAAAATGATGCAAAGCATGTGATGTACTCTTTTTTCACGACCCAAATTTCCCTCCGTTGGGTATCGTGATGGAACCTAGTCTTAGGGACTAGGTAAGCCTAACATTTTCACTGAACGACAACAATAATAAAGGAATTATAACAGTCTCGATATAGACATCTTGACAGAGTTTATAATTTTCCAAAACCCGGTAAATACAAGTTATAAGCTCTACCAAATCTTTCTATANTAATAAGTAAAAAGGCATAAATGTATAAATGACCGAAACATAATATCTATCTAAAGGTTTTTCAATGTAATTAACGATATGGTCGAATAATACGGAAGAAAATTCAATAATTACGATCAACGAACAGCATAATAGAAATACGCAAAGAGAATGGAAAGAATACAATCCAAATGGCGGGAATCACAACCCAATAAAAGCACTAGCAACTCAGCACTGCATCAATTTATTCACGTCAGTCCTTAGCCAATAAACTCAATAAAACTAGTCAAACCTTCGAGTGAAAACCTTTAAATCGTGAGTTTATTTTGAAAACTTTACATATATAATCGTTTCGGAATAGAGAAATTTCTTCTTTGAAACATACTTTCTCTGAATGTATATTTATATATTTTTGTAAAGATAAATCTTTAAAGCATAGTCTCTTCAAATACGCGGTGTTCAAAAATATTTTCCCGAATACTGATTTTCAAATATCATCAAAATACGTGATGTTCAAAATATACTTTCCCAAATACTGCTCTTTCAA
>ML379000.1:33922-92162 GCA_005239525.1 Nicotiana knightiana | reverse complement strand
TATATATATATATATATATATATATATATATGCACTTGTTATCGAGTCAGCACACGAGTCGCACGTATGATGCACAGCCGTGGGTCATCTTATTACTATCGAGTTAGCACACGAGTCGCAGGTATAATGCTCGATCGTGGGTCAGCTTATCATTATCGAGTCAGCACACGAGTCACAGGTGTGATGCGCGATCATGGGTCAGCTTATCATTATCGAGTCAGCACACGAGTCGCAGGTATGATGCGCGGTCGTGGGTCAGCTTATTACTATCGAGTCAACACACGAGTCGCAGGTATGATGCGTGATCGTGGGTCAGCTTATCATTATCAAGTCAGCACACGATTCGCAGGTATGATGCGCGATCGTGGGTCAGCTTATCATTATCGAGTCCGCACACGAGTCGCAGGTACGATGCGCGATCGTGGGTTAGCTTATTATACCGAGTCAGCACGCGAGTCGCAGGTATGATTTGCGATCGTGGGTTAGCTTATGACCTCAGGCCCTATGACCACCCTTATGACTCCGGCCGGTCATCTTGTCCTGGTATGTGTATGATCACTTGAGTTCTGAGTCACTTATAACTGGAGTGTCAGGTATTGGTTAAGAGGAGATTTTAGTACTTTGTTGTTCCTTTTTCAGTTATTATCTGGATTTCGTTATTTGCTATGTACTTGTTGCTCACTGTCTTTCATGCCTATTGTATTTCATCATATTTTGTCACATGTTGTATTGTCAGACCTTAGTAAGAGTCTAATTTTACCCCTCGTCACTACCTCTCTGAAGTTAGGCGGGCGACTTACTGAGTACACGTTGTTTTTGTACTCATGCCGCACTTGGTGTGCATTTTATTGCACAGGTACTTTCATAGCAATGTGGAGGATTCGGAGACTTAGGCGAGCTGCACCATCCGGAGGCGATCCACAGCTTGCAGAGTCACTTTCATACTGTATTTATTAATTTTAAATTTCCTTGTCCAGTTGTATTACGGACAGGCTTTGTAATATTTGTAAAATTCTTAGAA
The DNA here is from genome assembly GCA_005239525.1 of Nicotiana knightiana. Classification (NCBI taxonomy): domain Eukaryota; kingdom Viridiplantae; phylum Streptophyta; class Magnoliopsida; order Solanales; family Solanaceae; genus Nicotiana; species Nicotiana knightiana. The sequence goes on along the minus strand of ML379000.1, from coordinate 91,141 downwards.
ATAGCTCATGTAGTTGTGACACCGGGTTTTGGGATATGTATTGGGATATAATGGCTTCAGTGAAATCTTTAAACCATTATTTTAATTAACAGTCTTTTATTTGAATATCATGTAATAAAGTGAATGGAAATATTTTCATAAATGTTAAAAATCGGAAAGTTACTTCATTTAAGTAATGATTTGGCTGACCTGACATTGATGTCCGGCGCCATCACGACCTTAGTTATTTTGGGTCGTGACAACATGGTATCAGAGCGCTAGGTTGCCGTAGGTCTCACGAGTCATGAGCAAGTCTAGTAGAGTCTTGCGGATCGGTACGAAGACGTCTATACTTATCTTCGATAGGCTACAGGGCTGTTAGGAGTACTTCCCTTCTTGATTCTTCATCGTGCGAGTTGATTCCTTTGAGGCTTATGCCTATGTTCATTCCTACTCAATCTTACGCGTCGCGAAGCGCTTGCTATGGATCGGGAATGTGAGGAATAGGAATGGTGCTACAAATGTAATTCGAGATGATTCCCTGTGTAAATGGTCGTGGTTGTTGTTATGGCCCTGTGAAAGGGTAATATGTCGTTTCAGCTCAGTAGCTGTGTTTCTGGGAGCCTTAAGGCTGTGCTCAGGTAGTGATGATGTTTGCAATTGATCGTCGTGCGATGTCAATTTGATGTTAGAGCATTTGCCCGTATGTTGGGAAAGATGAATGGTTTGAAGGGCAGTCTTCTTAGAGTGTGATTTCGAGGTTTCACTGCTTTTGTTTCGGTAGAGGGAAGTCAGTTGGAGTATGAATGGCTCGGTTGGGATTGATAAGGTAGTAAGACTTGGTGTCTTCAAGCGAGAGGGGATTTGCACCTATGACGTGCAGTCGTTGTCATTGATCGAATGGAATGTGTCAAGTTTGTCAGTGCTATGGTTTCTGCGATTTCGTTGGGTCAGAGTATCGAGAAGAAGTATGGAAGAAAACAGTTGGAAGAGATCATGAGGTGCAGTGGTTCAGCACCAGATAAGTGTTGATAACGAAGGCAGCTAGAGAAGGATAATCTTTGGAGAGCTTGAAGTCATGGTGATCTGCTGGTTTGAGAGCTACAAGGAATGATCCTGGAATGAGGCTAGGCGGTGGTTCCATTTCTAGGAGGCCAGGTGTAAGAAGCGGAAGTCGAGCAGTCACAAAGTGGGGGAGCGGCAGCACAACTTGGAATTTGGAGATATTGTCGCGCATTTAATGGATGTCCATGAGGAGCAGGCGGACTAATAAGTTGGTAAATGAAGTAGGGCATATGATGGGGTATTGAAGTCGTAGAGAGCGTGCATTCAGCGTCGTTGGGAGGTGTCCGCGGGTGATTTCCATAGATGGGTTGTAGGATTGTCTTCGCATGGGGTTGAGGATTTTCGGCGTGTTGACGAGTTATTTCAGCTAAAAAAAAAGGGAGTAAAATGGTAATTGTGTGCGGGATTTGTTGAATATGTTCAGAAGTTGGCCCTGTCGGATCAGGGTTAGGCTTTGGAAGATTCAGGGTTTATGCTTAAGGCATAGGCGAGTTGTAAGGATAGTGACTCAGTCACGTGTTTCATTGAAAAAGGTGTTCCTGTGCTAGAAGAGCCTTGGAGTTAATTGTATTCGGGGCTAGTCAGAGTGGGTGACCCTGAATAGCGGTTCTAGTGAGTTCAAAATTTACGAATGTGGCAATTAAGGATTTCAGGCAGCAGTATGACCGTGAATCGAGCTTTTGCAGAGTAATCTCTGAGAGGAATGAGGACGGTTTGAATGTTCTATGATATGTTTCTGTATACAAGATGATATTGGAGGAGTGAGAGAAATGGACTCCGGATTGAAGAAAAGATTATCAGAAGGGTATGAGACAAGTTGCGGGATTTGGGCAGCATAGTCTCGTGAATCAAGGTCACTCGGGATGAGTGAGGGTTGAGTTTGCTATGGGTTGAAAGGAGTTGTTATTATTCCTGAGGCAATTAATGATGGTTTAAAGGAGATAGATTGATTAGCCATGGTTGAGATGGCACATTTGCGGCAGTGATTGGTTCCTTTGATGTGATTTGGTTATGCATGTGGGTTATGCCGGTGTGTGCGGGGCTTGTCGGCCGTCATAACGAATTTTATATGGGAGCACTTGAGTGCTATGGCATGTCAGGTATAGGCGGATCCTGGAAGGGTTATGGTGGTATAGACTACCACTTAAGATTTGCATGATCTGGGTGAATATGGGAATTCACTCGTGTGTTGAGATTGTACTCTTGATCGAGTCAAGTAAAAAGTTTCTATATGAAGAAGTGTTCACCCTATTGGTGGTTCGAAAGTTATGATGGAATTCTTGCGCTACCTCATGTTGGTATGTTAAGTGCTGGAAACAGTATGTAACTGGGAGTAAGAATCAAGATTCAGGTCCTATGTATATAAGGATGTCATGAGCTCGGAAGAGCAAGACAAAGTGATTTGAAAGTTCAGTGTAAGCTGGTATTATCTTCAATGTCACATGAGATTGATATTCGGTGGAAGAGGCTTTGTACCCTTGTCGTGGGTTCTTGATGTGTTTTGCGGCCCTAGTGTGGTTGGTGTTATGGATGTGCAGACTTGTTGCCTTGTGTGGAAGGTCGTGGAAGCATGACCACGAAAAGATTGTATAAAGTGTGACATGTAGTCACTTGATGGATTTCAGATTTGGACCGAGTATGAAGAAGTGTAGTATTGCTTAAATTGAGAATTTATGCCTGGAGGGCGTTCGGTTCAGTTGATTATGGATTATGGGGTGTTAGTCCCGGTGATGAAGGTTGTTCTCGTGTATTATGAGAAAAAATAGGGTTAATGTGGACCCAGGTAAAAGCTAATAGCTAAGTTTGGTGCGAGCAAGGTGGCTCGATGTTTGTGGATGGATTTATATATGATTATGGGCTTCGTGTGAGCCAGGCATGTTCCTTTCAGTAGAGCATCATTTCATGGAAAGATATTAGAACATCGGGTGATGTTCCGTCTTCGTCGAATTCATGTGTTATTGTGATTGTGCCGTGTGAGTTGTGAAACGGCTTTGATAAATTCTTATGTGTTGAGGTCCCACGTAGCGGGGATGTTATGTGAGCAGGATAACTCTTGAGATCCAGAGTATATGTATATATATCGCACCTCAGTTGTGCTTGAGTTTTGTAGCCTCTGGCTTTATCAGTCTCCCCAGGATGGTATTAGGCACTTAGTGTTCTTGTGATCGATATTCAGTAATTTGTAATAGTGAGCAAATCAGCTCCGTGTATATATTTCCTTACGTGAGTTTTATGTTATTTGGATTGGGTGGCACGCCGCCACGGCGATGTTATTTGGGATCGGGTGGCACGCCGCCACATGTATGTTATTGGGATCGGGTGGCACGCCACCACGGGTATGCTATTTGGATCGGGTTGCACGCCGCAACATTGTGATGATGAGTAAGGTTCCTATATTTATTTTCTTATGTTTTAATTCCTAATTTCTGGTAAGGATTCATATTAGTTGCGTGAGCTGGATAGTTCCCTCCTGAGTCGTTTCTTATTCTCATGTTCGAGTTATGGCCTATTGGGCGAGGCGGTATCATGTGAGGCTGTTAACCATGTTTGGGGTGACTTGCTATCTGAGCAGTTCGTACTGGGTGAGATGAGGTTATCGGACCAGGGATCAGTACGATAAGGTTATGTGAAGTGTATATTAAAGAACAAGTACCATCATTCAGGTTCATAATGAAAGTGACGATTCTAGTCAAGATGAGGTACTCAAGGATTTGTTAACTCTGCAGTTGAGTGTGAATTTCTGCGCATTTCCTCCATCGTGGTTGTATCGCCAGCATTATAGCAGAATGTATGTATAATTGTTATGAGGTGCATTGGGTGCATCAGGTTCATGGACCTTGGCTATTAAGGTTCAGGGAGCATCATTGTGGTCAGATGATGAGTTGTGCGGTGCATGGTGCCGATTAAGCAAGGGTATGCAGTTATGATCTGGTACATCATGAGCTAGTTGATGCAGTGCTTATATATATTGGAACTAGGCCTGACTAGAGAAATTTCAGGTGTTTGAATGAATTCTGAGCTTATTATATGGATAAAGAAGAAATCTCCAGATTTGATCAAACTATTGTGCTCGACTGGGTTGTGGTAGCACGAGCAGGTGCTCGAGATGTTAAACAGTGATTTCAGGTAACTCCAGAGCAGTTCTTAGCACGTTCGAGGACGAACGTCGGTTTAAGTGGAGGAGAATGTAACGACCCAATCGGTCGTTTTGAGCTCTAGTACGTCGTTCAGCGGTTTGAAGTCGTGAGCAACTCCGTTTCAGGTATTATGACCCATGGGCGTGATCGGAATTTTATTTCAGGAAGTTTAGAATTGATTTGGAAAGAAAATTCTCATTTCAGAAGCCTTAAATTAGAGAAATCAACTAAGATTGGAATTTTGAGTAAATGATCTCCGAATCAGGATTTGAAGGTTTTGGCAGGCTCGTATGATGATTTACGACTTAGGTGTATGTCCGGATCGGATTTTGGATAATCCGGGAGCGTTTCAGCGCATATTATGGAAGTTAGCATTTTAGAAGGATTTCATGAATTTGGGCTTGAAGTGCATATCAGTGAGGTTGATGTCCGTTTGGGATTCCAAGTCTGGGAATAACTCCGTATGGTGATTCTTGAATTGGGAGCGCGATCGAAAGTGAATTTGGATGTCCATAGGTCAGTTTGGAGTCATTTGGCTAAAGATAGGAATTTAAAGGTTTTTGGGAAATCCGGCCGGAAGTTGAAGTTTTGATATAGAGGTCGGAATGCGATTCCGGAAGTTGGAGCAGGTCCGTAATGTTAAATATGACTTGTCCACAAAATTTGAAGTCATTCCGAGTTGTATAGGTCGGTTCGGCGCATCGTTATAGAAATCTAGAATCTGAAAGTCCTAAGTTATGAATTCAGGGGTTTTGGGATGCCATTTTGAGTTTTAGCGATGTTTTGAGTGTTCCGTAGGCTCGCGCGAGTCCGTATATTTGTTTGGGACTTGTTGGTATATTTGGACGGGGGCTCGGGTGGGCCCAGGTGCCTCCAGAACATCACACGAGTCCAAAAACCAGCTAAAACAACTGCTGTTGCAGCTGTTGCTGGTGTGACCGCAGGTGCGGTTGCCAAGCCGCAGGTGCGAGACCGCTAGCCTCGCAGGTGCAAAAACCCACGGGTCCCCCTACCTTCGAAGGTGCGGAAAAATTTTCGCAGGAGCGGGTCCGCTGGTGCGGAAACCCCTCCGCAGGTGCGTCCCCCAGCCCCCTTGCCATTTTCCGCAGGTGCGATTCTTTTCTCGCCAGTGCGGTCCCAGGGTCGCAGGTGCGGTAACCCCTGTAGGCAGGCATATTTAAATGTTTAAACACGGGTTTTCTTCATTCTTTCTCATCCAAAACACCATTATAGAGCCTTCAAGCTTGAGCAGCACCCTCCACGACCTATATAGTGCTAAGGTGAGTAATTCCTCTCTATTTTCCTAATTTTTACATGGAATTCAACTAGAATTAATTACTAAAACATAAAAAAAATCAAGTATTTGGATAGTAAAAGTTAGAATCCTTAAGAATTTGATAAATCACTCAATGATTGCCATGCATTCCAATAAAAGTTACGTAATCTTGATCCTTAGGCTACGAGTGAGCGACCCCTTCAATAATTCTCGATATTCGAGCATGCGGGCTCGGGGTTGAAATTGGGTAATTCCTCAAGAATGGTGAATTTTGGGATAATAGGTTAATTCTTCTTCCTTGATCATGAGTTGATGTAACTATACTATTTTTGGCTAGTTGCGAGCCGTCGAGGGTAGATTTCGGAGATTCGGGCGCATCCTTGAACCGAGAGGTGGTTTCGTCATGAGGTAAGTCTCCTTTCTAACTTTGTGAGGGGGAATCGTCCCCCTAGGTGAATTAATTCAGTATATGATATTGTCTTCGGGGGCTACGTACGTACGAGGTGACTGGAGTCCGTGCGTAGTTACTATTATGCCATGTCCGGGTAGCCTAGGACCCACTAGCATGCCACTATGTGCCTTATTTGCACCTTTGAATGTGTTATGAGTTGTAATTACTGTTGAGGTGATATGGAAACGTGAAGCATTATGATTTAAATCCCAATTGGCTATCTGTGGTATTGACACAGTCCTATTGAGTTCACTGTTGAGTTGGTACACATATGTACTTATATATATATATATATGCACTTGTTATCGTGTCAGCATGCGAGTCGCAGGTATGATGCGCGGCCGTGGGTCAGCTTATTACTATCGAGTCAACACACGAGTCACATGTATTATGCGCGATCGTGGGTCAACTTATCATTATCGAGTCAGCACACGAGTCCCAGGTATGATGCGCGGCCGTGGGTCAGCTTATTACTATTGAGTCAGCACACGAGTCCGTGGGTCAGCTTATCATTATCGAGTCAGCACACGAGTCGCAGGTATGTTGCGCGATCGTGGGTCAGCTTATCATTATCGAGTCAGCACACGAGTCGCAGGTATGATGCGTGATCATGGGTCAGCTTATCATTATCAAGTCAGCACACGAGTCGCAAGTACGATGCGCGACCGTGGGTTAGCTTATTATATCGAGTCAGCACGCGAGTCGCAGGTATGATTTGCGATCGTGGGTTAGCTTATGACCTCAGGCCCTATGACCACCCTTATGACTCCGGCCGGTCGTCTTGTCCTGGTATGTGTATGATCACTTGAGTTCTGAGTCACTTATAACTGGAGTGTCAGGTATTGGTTAAGAGGAGATTTTACTACTTTGCTATTCATTTTTCAGTTATTATCTGGATTTTGTTATTTGCTATGTACTTGTTGCTCACTGTCTTTCATGTCTATTGTATTTCACATATTCTGTCACATGTTGTATTGTCGGACCTTAGTAAGAGTCTAATTTTCCCCCTCGTCACTACCTCTCTGAGGTTAGGCAGGCGACTTACTGAGTACACGTTGTTTTTGTACTCATGCTGCACTTGGTGTGCATTTTATTGCACAGGCACTTTCATAGCAATGTGGAGGATTCGAAGATTTAGGCGAGCTGCACCATCCGGAGGCGATCCGCAGCTGGCAGAGTCACCTTCATACTGTATTTATTCATTTTAAATTTCCTTGTCCAGTTGTATTTCGGACAGGCTTTGTAATATTTGTAAAATTCTTAGAAATAACTCATGTACTTATGACACCGGGTTCTGGGATATGTATTGGGATATAATGGCTTGAGTGAAATCTTTAAACCATTGTTTTAATTAACGGTGTTTTATTTGAGTATCATGTAATAAAGTGAACGGAAATGTTTTCATAAATGTTAAAAACCGGAAAGTTACTTCAATTAAGTAATGATTATGCTGGCCTGACATTGATGTCTGGCGCCATCACGACCTTAGGGATTTTGGATTGTGACAGTGCAGGCACCTGCTCGGTTGTACATGATGTGCATGTTCTCACCATATGCGATAGAGCAAGGATAGGATAATTCAAACATCAGTGATATAACAAAATCGCATAATAGGGAAAAAAGAAGTGAAAAGTGTTCCTAAAACTCCATAGCCTCTAGAAGATAAGTACATATGTCTCTTTACCTATCCTCCGGACTTTACTAAGATTTCTCATGACTCATGAGACCAAGGATCCCTAGTGCTCTGATACCAACTTGTCACGACCCGGAATACCAACCTCAGGGTCATGATGGTGCCTAATATCTACTTTCTAGGCAAGTCGACGTGAAACAAAAAATTAACTGATTTAATCAAATTTTAACAAGATATTAAAAATGATAATGGTATAATTCCGAAGTAGAGTAAAATAATACCGAACAACAAAGTCTAAACATAACCTAGAAGCTGGTGTCACGAGTACATGAACATCTAGAGTGCTACAAACATGGTCTGAACAAAATACACCTATTTTGAAACTCAATAAAACAGTAAAGATAGGAGGGAAGGGGACTCTAGGGCTGCAGATTCCATGCAGTTGTACCTCAAGTCTTCGTCAGTGACTGAATCCGAGCAAAAGCTACTGAACACTGCTAAGACCAACTCCGGTATCTGCACAAGAAGTGTAGAGTGTAGTATGAGTACAACGGACCTCATGTACTCTCTAAGTGCCGAGCCTAACCTCGACGAAGTAGTGGCGAGGTTAAAGCGGGCCGCTTATAATAACATGCACGCAATAATAATAATAATAACATGAAAGGAAAGTCACGAAATAAAAGTAAAGCAATAAACTTGTGAAAATGAACTCAAACCTCAGTATCAGAGAGCCCAGAATAACAAGTCTCATAATCTCATATAAAAATGCGGAAGCCAACACAACAAGTACAATACACACAATCCGTTGCAGCGCGCAACCCAATCTCATTGTATCGTCCTTTATCAATATCAAGTACTACGTATACAATCTGTTGCGGCGCACAACCCCATCTCACCATATCATCACTTATCAGCATCAAGTATCTGCCCTTATTCCACTATGTCAATTCGTTATCTTTCAATTCCATTGCGGCGTGCAACCTGATCTCCAAACAATTTAAATTAACACAAACAATCTAATAACTCAATTTACAAGAATTTCTACATCAAAGAGTAAAAGTACAAAGCAATAAAGGACCACATAATAATCAAAGAATCTTTAAAATTCGAAGTTTCTACTTTACAAGTTTATCGGTATCTAACAAACTCAACGACTCACATAAATGAAACTACATCTTAGAATGCAACAAATATTACAAAAATAATAGGACAGCTAAAGCATGTGACAAATCAAGGTATGGAAGTAAATCAATTAAGGCAAGTAGCAAATAAGCATAGAGTCATGGAAGGGACGAATAACTAATACAAGAATAACTAAATGACAAATAACAATTACGGCATAGAGGTCATATAAAGCAATAATTAAGGAATGGAATAAGAAAATTAATGAAATGACGAGAAACATGGAAACAAATATCCTGATGCCGTATATACACTCGTCACCTCTCATATACGTCGTTTTGTCACGTAATCCACACAACACATAGTTCAAAACCCCCTATTTCCCGCAAAGGTTAGATCCAACACTTACCTCACTCCGCAATCAAATCAAAGCTCAACAGGGGCCTTTCCTCTAAAATTTTCCTCCTGACCAACCAAATAAAACATAATATAGTTCAAACAATTCAAAATAAGCTTTAAAAACTACCCACGTGTAAAAAAGATTCAATCCTTAGTGAATTTGGAAAAAGTCAGCAAATGCCAATCCCCGAGACCGATTGGTCAAAACCCGAGATGCAGACCAAAAATCCAATTACCCATTCACCCCCGGGCCCAATTATGTGATTAATTTTGAAATCCGACCTCAAATTGAGGTCTAAATCTCAATTTCTCAAAATCTCCAATTTTTACCTAAATCCCTAATTTTCTACCATTAAAAAACATAGATTAAAGTTTAATATCAATGGGTGTCTGCGGAAATGGAAAAAAAAAGTTAAAATATACTAACCTATGAAGTTGGGATGAAACTTCTCTTCAAAATCTCCTCTAGGCCGAGATCAAACTTGAAAATGGTGAGAAAGGGGATAAATCCTGATTTTTGGAAGTTTCAAATCACTGGCGTCAGGTCTTCTTCACGTTCGTGAAGGACCTGATGCAATTTCGAAGCATAGCGGCCCAGTGGTCTTCGCGTTTGTGAGATGCTGTATGCATTTGCGATGGCCCTCCCCACAGGCCTTCACGTTCGCGATCCAAGGTTTGGATTTGCGTAAAACATCAAACAGACCCCCTCCCAGACCCATTAACCCATCGCGTTCGTGAAGGGTAATCCCTCCACTGCTTCGCGTTCACGATCTCATCATCGCGTTCACGTATAAAAAATCCACCCCTAGCCCAACTTCCGCTTCGCGATTGCGATAGCTTCTTCGCTATCCCGAAGTACATCACACTAGACACCAGAAACCACTGAAAACCAGTAATCTCTTAAGTCCGAAATGGTTCGTAGCCTATCCGAAACTCGCCCGATCCCCTCGGACTCCAAACCAAACATGCACACAAGTTTAGTAACATCATATGAACTCTCTCGCATAATCAAAACACAAAAATAACACCTAGAACTACGAATCAGACATCAAAATGTATGAAATTTCTAATGAAACTTAAGAACTTTCAAAGTTACAACCGAGCGTCCGAATTATGTCAAATCAACTCCGTATTGAACTAAAATTTGCAGACAAGTCAATAATACTAAAATGAACCAATACCATGTCCCGAAACCAAAACCCAAACCCGATAGCTATAAAGTTAACCTACGGTCAAACTTTGAAATTCTTTAAACCTTCAAATTACTAATTTTTAACAAATCACGTTAAATCAAGTTAGGGACTTCCGAATTGAATTACGGACATACACCCAAGTCCTAAATCACGATATGGACCCTCCGAGACTGTCAATATATTGATCCGGGTCCGTTTACCCAAAATGTTGATCGTAGTCAACTCAAATTGTTTTTAAGGCAATAATTCACACTTTCTTCTATTTTTCACATAAAGGCTTTCCGGAACAAGACACGAAAAATGAGAAATTCTAAATGAAGCTAATCAAGGTCTCGGTACAAGGATATAAAGGCTACTCAAAATGACCTATTGGGTCATCGCAATAGTAGCTTGAAAATATGATGGGTCAACATTTACGTGCTTACATCTGCCCCTCTTTGCTTGGAAACATGAAGTCTTTTTGAGCAAATAATTAAGCAAGAAACGTATTGATTGCTGACCCGACACATATTTAAAAAAATAAAGATGGATAGAAAGACTGTGACCAAGCCCTTGTATTTGAGCTGCCTACATATTCTTGGTTATAATGGAATCAGGTCTTGTGTAGTTCGGAAGTATGATAAATAAAGGAGTGTCGTGGTGAAGAGTCGAGTGAAGTACTGTGAGATTCTAGTCTGCGGTTTCTGTCATTACATCAAAAATAAAAATAAAACAAGATCATAATGAATACAACAAAATTTTACCTACTCTTTTGTCTTTAATATTTTTGAATTTTGTTGTGCATCTCCAATTATTGACTCGAATTCTCAAGGTGAGTTTCTGCTGCTTCTAACTTGACTCAAAAATTGAAAAAGTTGACTCTATTCTTCAAGTGGGCTCCTGGTGCTTCTTACTTGAACCTATAAATTAAAAATTATCCATGTTCTTCAGGCGAGCTCCTGCCGCTTGAACTTGAAAATCAAATTTGACCATGTTCTTCAGGCAGGCTCCTGCTACTTGAATTTGAAATAAACTTAAACTTGAAATCTACTTTTGAAGTAAATACCCTCATTCTCCAGGCGATTTCCTGATGTTATAACTTGAACGTGAAGTCATTTTAAAGTTAATATCCTCATCTCCCATGTGGGTGCCTGCTGCTCAACTTGAGATTGAAATAAATATCCTCGTTCTCTAGGTTGGCTCTTGTTATTGATGTTGAAACTTGAAATCAACTCTGAAATGAATACCATCGTTCTCCGGGTGTATGCCTTCTGCTAGCTTGAACTTAAAATCAACTCTGAATTAAATATCCCCGTTCTCTAGGTGGGTGCCAGATGTTCTGATCCAAACTAGAACTCATTATGAAGTAAATACCCTCATTCTCTAGGTGGGTGCCTGCTGTTCAAATCTTGTTTGAAATAAATACCCTCGTTCTCCAAGTGGGCGGCTGCTACTAATGCTGGAACATTAAATCAACTCTAAAATGAATACCCTCGTTCTCCTGGTGGGCGCCTTTTACTAAAACTAAGACTTGAAATCAACTTTGAACATTGACTCTCGTTCTTCAGGTGGGTGCCTGCTACTAATGCTAAAGCTTGAAACCGACTTTGAAATATTATCGCTCATTCTCCAGGTGGGCGCCTGGTACTGACTTGAAACAAATTCTAAAGAATTAACTGTCACGACACAATTCCCACTATAAGTCGAGATGACACCCAACGCCGTCGTTAGGCAAGCCAACGGTGAACTATCCATTTAATTGTTCATTTTAATATTTTTAAAGTCATGGATTTTATTTAATAAAGAAACTAAGAAGTAATGACAACAGTGATATAAAGCATAAAATAAACATAAGAGTGACGTAATGAAATTTAATAGAAAAAACTATGAATATCTACTAGAAATTTCCAAAACCCGGTGTCAGAAGTGCACAACCAAATTAGTAAAATATATAAAACCTCCTACAGCTACTGTCTGAAGCAAGTTAGATAGAAAAGTAAATACAACAAGGAGGAGACTTCAGGTGCTGTAGAATGGAGCATAGGAAGAAGGTCACCACTAGGTCTCGGGGTAGTGGGGATACGCGCCTAACTGGCTGCCCGATGCACCTACCTCAGATCCTTCATGATTAGTGCAGAAGTGTAGTGTGAGTATGTAAACAAAGTGTACCCAGTAAGTATCTAGTCTAACCTCGAAGAAGTAGTGACGAGGGGTCGACGTTGACACTTACTAGAGGTCAATAAATAAAGTACAGAAATTTTAAATAGGCATGAAATACAACAATAACAATGGAATAAGAAACAATAAATAATGGTTCTTTAAAATAAGATCAATTTAAAACCTCCAATTATCACATACCAAATTTAACACATAAGAGCCACCAAGTAATTATCAAGTCTAAGGTCAAGAAAGAAATATCAAGTATAATCGGACTCCTAGAAATATCATGCATTATTTATGCTGAGGTCATACAGTCCGATCTAGAATAGTGCGTACACCGCCGAGATCGACCGTCCTTAACCATAGATGCATCTAAATATACTGCCGAGGGGTTCGGCCTGATCAACGGGGATCGAGAAACTCTTCAAACTCCGATCAACGACTATTGCATATAGATAATACTCAAAGAAGGCATAATTTTCATTAACAATCAAGTATTCCGCCAAAGATCAAGGTAATAAAGATCTATTTCATAAAATCCCTTATCCAGTTTTGATTATAAATTCAAGTAATTAAACTAACAAGTTCGGTTCTAATAATACAAATATTGCATGGTAAAGTCCTAAGTCTGCCATGACATAAGCATGATTTTAGCTACGTAGGGATCTCGTCACATCGTGCGTACGTAGAGCCCACAATTATTAGCAAATAGAAATTTAAAACACCTACAAGGATTATCCCCTCTTACAAGGTTAGACAAGAGACTTACCATATTTCCAAGTCCACTTCCCTGTCCAAAAATTACACTTATAGCCTCAAATCGGTGCCAAGAAATCCTAAACTATCCAAAGGTTGTGCAAATTAATCAATATATGTGAAAAAGTTCATAATTTATTTATTAGAGTAACTACCCAAGCCAATTTGGAAGGTTCCTAAAATTCACCCCCGGACCCACGTGCCCGGATCTCGGGAATTTTTGTAAATAAATGTTAACCATAACCTCACGAACACAAATATACAATTTCTACTCCATTCCATAATCATTTTTGTGGTTTAATCCCATTTTTACCAATACCTAGATTCAACCAAATCCTATAATTTGACAATTTTACATGTTAAGATCTACCCTTAATCCATATATTAAACTCACCTTACGTAGAAATCACTTACCTTAAAATGCAAGGTGAAAAATCCCTCTCCAAGAGCTCTAAAATCGGTGAACCCAAAGTGAAATGAGCCTAAGTCCCGATTTAAATCATGTTTCTGCCCATAGTCCCTTCTTCGTGATCACGAAATGGGCCTCGCGATCGCAGAGAAAAGAAATGCCAATACCCAGAAAAAATGAACTTCGCGAACGCGAAGGCTTGCCTGACCCGAACTACACAAACATGACCACTCCTTCGCAAATGCAAAGGGCAATGGACCAGTTGAACCTAGACCTGGCTTCTCTTACACGAACGTGGGCCAATGAACACGGAAGCGATGGCTAGAGGTATTCAACCTTCGCGAATTATACCTGGACCGTTGAATAAGTGTGGATATCTGCTCTGCATGTCCTCCTCGGTCTCCCAAGTCGCTTCCTCGACTGGTTGACTCCTCCACTGGACCTTTATCACAGAAATCTTCTTAGACCTCAACTGGCGAACTTGCCTGTCAATAATGGCAACTGGCTCCTCCTCAAAACCCAAGCTCTCATCTAGCTGAACCGTATTGTAATCTAACACATGCGACTTGTCGGCACTGTACTTCCGGAGCATAGACACATAGAAAACCGGGTGGACTCCTTATAAGCAACCTCCCCAACTCGCCTCAACATCTCAAATGGACCAATAAACCTCGAACTCAACTTGCCTATATTTCCGAACCTCATGATGCCTTTCATCGACGAGACATTCAAGAGAACCTTCTCGCCTACCATAAATGATAAATCACGCTCTTTCTTATCCACGTAACTCTTCTATATGGACTTTTTTTGCAAAGTCGCTCCTGAATCAACTTTACCTTATCCGAGGCATCCTTCAATACGTCAGTGCCATATAACCTAGCCTCGCTAGGCACTAACCACCCGACAAGGGAATGACACTGTGGACCATATAAAGCCTCAAATGGATCCATCTCGATGTTGGATTGATAACTGTTGTTATAATAAAACTCAGCCAAAGGAAAGAATCGATCCCACTACTCTCCGAAGTCAATGATACACGCTCTAAGCATATCCTCCAGAATCTGAACTGTCCACTCTGACTGACCGTTGATCTGGGAATGAAAGGCAGTGATGAGCTATACCCGGGTACCCAACTCGCTCTGTACTGCTCTCCAAAGTGCGAATTGAACTGAAGGACTCTATCTGAAATGATGGAAACAGGCACACCATGCAATCAGACAATCTCCTGAATGTAAATCTAGGCCAACCACTCTGAAAAGTACGTAGTCACCACCAGAATAAGATGCGCCGACTTGGTCAGCCTGTCGACAATGACCCAAATGGCATCAAATTTCCTCAACGTCCATGGAAACCCAACTACTAAGTCCATAGTGATGCGCTCCCACTTTCACTCTGGTATAACCATCTACTGAAGTAGGCCACCTAGCCTCTAGTTCTCATACTTAACCTCCTAGAAATTTAGACATCTCTCCACATACTCAACTATGTCCTTATTTATCCGCCGCCACCAGTATTGTTGCCTCAGGTCGCGATACATCTTCATAGAACCTGGATGAATATAATATTGAGAACTGTGTGCCTCCTCTAGAATCTTCTCCCTCAGGCCATCAACATTAGGAACACATAGGTGACCCTGGAGTTGCAGAATGCCATCATCACTAATAGTAACCTCCTTGGCACCACCCTGTAGCATCGTCTCTCTAAGAACCAGTAGGTGTGGATCATCATACTAACGAGCCTTGATTTGCTAAAATAATGAAGACTGAGCTACAACACATGCAAGAACTCGACTGGGCTCTAAAATATCCAGCCTCACAAGTCTATTAGCTAAGGAGTGAATGTCCAAAGACAATGGCCTCTCCTCTGTTGAAATGAATGCCAAGCTACCCATACTCTCGGCCTTTCTGCTCAAGGCATTCGCAACCATATTTACCTTGCCTAGATGATATAGGATAGTAATATCATAATCTTTCAGTAACTCAAGCCACCTACGCTGCCTCAAATTAAGATCCCTCTGCTTAAACAAATGCTGCAAGCTGCGATGATCGGTGTAAACCTCGCAGGACACCCATAATGATAATGCCTCCAGATCTTGAGAGCATGAACTATTGCAGCCAACTCCAAATCATGTATGGGGTAATTCCTCTCATTGTGCTTCAGCTGACGTGAAGTATATGCAATAACTCCCCCCTCCTGCATCAATACACAACCCAAGACAATGCATGAAGCATCACAATACACAGTATACATCCTCAAACTAGAAGGCAATACTAACACTAGTGTTTTAGTCAATGCGGTCTTGAGCTTCTAAAAGTTCACCTCACAATCATCAGACTATCTGAACTGAGCACTCTTCTGGGTCAATCTTGTCAAAGGCGCTGCAATAAACGAGAAGCCTTCCACAAACGGCAATAATAACCTGCTAAACCCAAGAAACTCCTGATCTCGATCGTTGTGGTAGGACGAGGCCAACTTTGAACTGCCTCGATCTTCCTAGGATCTACCTTAATACCCTCACCTGATACAACATCATCCAAGAATGCCACAGAATCTAACCAGAACTCGCACTTGGAGAACATATCATATAGCTTCTATTCCTGCAAGGTCAGAAGCACAACTCTCAAATGTTTCTTGTGCTCCTCCATACTACACGAGTATATCAATATGTCATCAATGAAGATAATGACAAATGAGTCAAGATATGGCCTGAACACCCAGTTCATCAAATCCATAAAAACCGTCAGGGCGTTAGTCAAGCCGAAGGACATCACAAGGAACTCATAGTGCCCACACCTAGTCCAGAAAGTCGTCTTCTGAATATCCGAATCACAAATCTTCAGCTGATGATACCCATACCTCAAGTCGATCTTAGAGAACACCCTGGCACCCTGTAACTAGTCAAAGTAATCATCAATGTGGTGCAACATGTACTTGTTCTTAGTGGTAATATTGTTCAACTGGCGGTATTCAATGCACATCTGCATACTCCTATCATTCTTCTTCACAAAAATATGCTGATGCAACCAAGGCAACACATTCGTCTTGATGAACCCTTCGCGAGCGACTCCTCAAGTTGTTCCTTCAACTCCTTTAGGGCCATGTGGTATGGTGGAATATAGATAGGCTTGGTGCCTGACGCCAAATCAATACTAAAATTGATATCATGATTTGGTGGCATGCCTGGTAGATCATAAGGAAATACATTGGAGAACTCTCGTACCACATGGACTGAATCAATCGTGGGAGTCTCCGCAGCAGTATCCCGAACATAAGCCATATAGGCCAAACAACCCTTCTCGACTATATGTTGAGCCTTCAAGAAAGAGATAATTTGGCTAGATGTACTGATAGATGAACCCGTCCACTCTAATCTGGGAAACTCTAGCATTGCCAAGGTAACAACCTTGGCATAACAATCTAGAATGGCATGGTATGAAGACAATTAGTCCATGCCTAGGATGACCTCAAAGTCGATCATATCAAGTAATAGAAGACCACTCTGGTCTTTTAACCACAAAATCTCACAATACAAGACCATTAAACCCGATCCACCATAACTGAATCACCCATTGGCGTGGACACATACACAAGAGCCCCCAAGGACTTATGAGAGACATCCAAATAATGATCAAAGAGAGAAGAAACATATGAATATGTAGACCTCGGATCAAATAGTACTGAAGCATCCCTACCACAGACAGAAATAATACCTATGATCACGGCATCGGAGGCTACTGCATCTGGTTTGGATGGAAAGGCATAGAATCTAGCTGAAGCGCCACCTAGCTGGCCTCCACCTCTAGGGCGACCACTTCCCACCTTCCCTCCGCCTCTGGCTGACCGAGTGGGCGGTGCGACAGCTAGTGCGGTGATCATGGGCTGATGGCCCTGCTCTACTGCCTTGCTTCGATGCTTGGGGGTAAAATCTTCTCATATGACCAAGCTCTCCGCACTCATCGAAACCTCTCGATGCGGAAGATGACTGACCTTGGGTCTTACCCTAGGGGCCTAAATACCCACTGAAAGAGCCATGAATAGCCGGTAAATGGTAGGATCTCTCTGGGATGGCACTTAAATAGGGCCGCACTGGAGCACCCCGAGAAGGAGGTGGTGCTAAATACGTGGGCCTGCTAGACTTGCCCCTCACAAACTGAGCTTTGCCCCCAGATGGAGCACCACTGAATCATCTTGAATATCGTGGTTGTTTCTCCCTCGGTGCATGCTCTCGACCCTACCGACGGATACCCTCGATCCTCCGAGCTATCTCCACACCCTACTTGTAAGAAGTTCCCATCTCAACCTCTCGGGCCATAGTAACCTAAATGCAATAATGCAAGACCTCAATAAACCTTCACACTCTCTCTGCATCTCTGGAGAGTATCATAAGTGTGTGATGAGACAACTCAGAGAACCTCGCCTAATAACCGGACACCGACATTTGTCCCTACTGGAGCCTCTCAAACTGACCCCGCAACTCTTCCCTCTGAGAGGGTGGGATATATCTCTCCAAAAAGAGACTGGTGAACTGGTCCTGAGCAAAGGGAGGTGAACCTATTGTCCTACTATAGATATAAGACAACCACCATCTACGGGCCTTGCCCCTCTAACTAAAATGTGGTGAAATCCACCACGTTGGACTCCAATACTACTATGTTGTGCAGCCTGTCTCTACAATGATCAATAAAGTCATATGGGTCCTCATGTCGCTCACCGCCAAAGATAGGAGGATGTAGCCTTGTCCATCTATCCAACCTCTTATGTTGCTCAAAGGTTACGACTGGTCTTTTAACCGCTGTAACTAGCTGAGCCCCGCCCGCAGATAGTGTACTTGGGGTCTGATACATGGCAGCAGCGTGCCCTGGAGCCTGAGCGGTAGGGGTCTGTGCTCCCTCTCCCACCTTAGATGTGGATGGATGTACTGGAAATAAACCAGTTTGCATCATAGAGTCCATGAACCGCAGCATACGGCCTATCACCTCCTGAAATCCCAGTGTAGTCGTGAAATCTACCGAGGCTGGCTCACCTGCAGGCGCCTCGCTTGCTCCTCAATGACAGGATCCTCCACTGGATCCACTGGTGGTACAACAGGAGAAACTCTAGGACTCCTTCATCCTCTAATAGGAGCTGGAGCCCTCCCTTTGCCTCTAGCAACATGGGGAGCTGCTCCTCTATTGCCGGGTACATCTGCCGCGCGCGTTCTCACCATCTGTGAGAGAATAAGAGAAATATATTTAGTAAAACATTAAATGCACGATAGGATATGAAAAAAGAGAAGTTTCCTAACACCTTATAGCCTCTCGAAGATAAGTACGGACGTCTCCGCACCGATATGCAAGACTTTATAGGCATGCTCATGACTTGTGAGACCTATGTGAACCTAGTGCTCTGATACCAAACTGTCACGACCCAATTCCCAATATAGGTCGTGATTGCGCCCAACGTCGCTGTTAGGCAAGCCAATAGTGAACTATCCACTTAATTGTTCATTTTAATATTTTTATAGTCATGGATTTTATTTAATAGGGAAACTAAGAGTACGTGACCGTAGTGATATAAAGCATAAAATAAACATCATAGTGAAGTAATGAAACTAAATAGACAAAAACCATGAATATCTACTATAAATTCCTAAAACCCGGTGTCACAAGTACATGAGAAAACTAGTATAGTATACAGAACCTCCTACAACTACTGTCTGAAGCAAGATAGACAGAAAAGTAAATACAACAAGGAGGATACTCTGGGTTCTGCAGAATGGAGCATAGGAAGCAGCTCACCCCTGGGTCTTCCGGTAGCAAGGATACGCGCCTGACTGGCCGCCAGATGCACCTGCCTCAGATCCTGCATTGTTAGTGCAGGAGTGTAGCGCGAGTACATGAACAATGTGTACCTAGTAAGTATCTACTAACCTCGAAGAAATAGTAACGAGGGTTCGACGTCGACACTTACTAGAGGTCAATAAATAAACTACAAGAATTTCAAATAGGCATGAAAAACAACAAAAACAATGGAATAAGAAGCAATAAATAATGATTCTTTAACATAATATCAATTTAAAACCTCCAATTATCTCATGCCAAATTCTAACACAGAAGAGCCACCAAGTAATTTTTAATTCTCAGGTCAAGAAAGAAATATCAAGTATAATCTGACTCCTAACGATAACACGTACAATTTATGTTGAGGTCGTAGGGTCCGATCCAGAATAGTGTGTACACTGCTGAGGGTCGACTGGCATGAACCGTAGATGCATCTAAATATACTGCCGAGGCGTCGTCCCGATCCACACGGAATAAAGAAACTCTATAAACTCTGAACAACGACTACTACATAGAGATAATACTCAAAGAAGGCATAATTACCATTAATAATCAAGTATTCTGCCAAAGCTCAAGGTAAAGAAGCTAGGTCTCATAAAATCCCTTATCCAATTTCGATTATAAGTTCGAGTAATTAAACTAACAAGGTGGGTTCAAATAATACCAATATTGCATCGTAAAGTCCTAAGTCTACCCGGACATAAGCATGATTTTAGCTACGTATGGGCTTTCGTCACATTGTGCGTATGTAGCGCCCACAATTATTATAAAATAGCTATTTAAAACACCTACGGAGATAATTCCCTCTTACAAGGTTAGACAAGAGACTTACCTTGTTTCCAAGTCCTCTTCCTGGTCCAAATATTACGCTGATAGCCTCAAATCGGTGTCGAGCAATCCGAAACTATCCAACGATGGTGCAAACTAATCAATATATGTTCAAAAGTTCATAATTTAACTAATAGATTAATTACCCAATCTAATTTGGAAGGTTCCTAAAATTCAACCCCCTGCTCACGTGCCCGGATTCTGGAAATATTTGTAAATAAATGTTACCCATAGCCTCACGAGCATAAATATATGATTTCTACTCAATTCCATAATCATTTTCGTAGTTTAATCCCATTTTTACCAAAACCTACATTTTTCAAACAAATCCTTTAATTTTCACAATTTTACATATTAAAATCTACCCATAATACCTATATTAAACTCACATTACGTAGAAATCACTTACCTTAAAATTCTAGGTGAAAAATCCCTCTCCAAGAGCTCCAAAATCGGCCAACCCAAAGTGAAATGAGAGAATTGAGCCTAAGTCCCGATTTAAATCTTGTTTCTGCCCAGTGGTCCCTTCTTCACGATCGCGAAGACAAAAATGCCAACGCCTAGAAAAATGAACTTTGCGAATGCGAAGCAGGCCTCGCGAATGTGAAGTCTTGCCTGACCCAAACTACGGGAACGTGGCCACTCCTTCGTGAATGGACCAATTGACCCATACCTGAAGATTTGTTTGTACCAGGAAGATTTGTGAGTGTTAGTTGAATCCCATTATCTAGAAGGGTCCTACAAACTTAATAAATTAAATACAATTATCCATGAGGGTCCTGAGAACTTTAAGAATTAAATCCCATTATCCAGGAGAGTCTTGAGACTTAAGAAATTAAATCTCATTTTCTAAGTTAAGAAACATAAAACTAAATCCCATTATCCTGGAGGGGCCTGGTAATTCTAAGCTTAAATCCCGTTTTCTAGGAACAAAAAATTACAACCAAATCCCATTATCCATGACAGACCTAAATATTCTAAGATTAAACTCCATTTTGTAAGAGCAAAAATTTAAAATTAAATCCTATTACCTAGGAGGGTCCTGATAATTCTAAGATTAAATCCTGTTTTCTATGAGAAAAAACTTAAAACTAAATTCCATTATCCAAGAGGGTCCTGATATCTTGAAAATTAGATCTCGTTATCTAGGAGGGTCCTAAAAACTTGAAAGTTAAAATCTATTTTCTATAAGCAAAAACTCAAGACTAAATTCCATATCCAGGAGTGTCCTAAAGAGTCGAGATTGAACTTACCTTAAACCTTAATTTCCTCATAGAGGATACCTATAAAAGTCACAAAATTCTTTGCCTCTGTTTCAAACAAAGAAAATCTTGTAGTTTGAAAACATGATGGTTAGTTTGTGGCATCGTTATTTGTAGTATCCAGTTCTGCCACTGTTATGGTTCATTCTCTTAACACGGTTGTTGTATTGCACTTTGAATTTGACCATTATTGAAATTTATTGTCTCTCAGAATTCGAGAATCACTTGATCATCTAAACTCAAAATATTACCATATTACTCCTTCTGAATCATGTTACCTGTGATGTGCTTGGTCAAACTTCGCCTTGTGCAATCAGGAAGTTGGTAGTAGACTTTTAAGTCCTTTGTTGTTTGTTTAACAAAGACTGGTCGAAAAGGACTTAAAGAAACAAAACGAGAAGAACAAAGCAAAGTGATTTTCGGCAATAAGAATAACAAGGAAAAGTTTGAACAAAGATGTTTATTCAGAGAAGAGAGGAAAAGAGACTTATCTGAGTGAAGCAATTGTATCCAATGATCATGACATGCATTTTGGATTGAACAACCCGATCCTCCGAAACAATCTAACCTTCATTATGTGGCATGCCTTACTTTGAAACCGGAATTCCTCTCATTTGCTTATCTCTCCCTCACCATCGCCTTATGGTGCTCGCGAGGGTCTTTACCAATAATACTCTCTCATTTTAAGTTTCTCTTAACTCACCATCGTCTTACTATGCTCGTGAGGGTTTTCACCAGTAAGAATATCTCATTTTATTCATTTTTCCCTTTGCCCATGAATAAAGTGATACCCATAATGCAAGAAAATCATACCTTTATCACACGCTTGACTTTGCTTCCTGAACGGAAGGTCTTTCTTTGGACCGTAATGTAGGCTTTCGGACAAGGTTAGAAAGAACAGATGACATGAAAGCTCATAATAACTTAAGACGAAAGGTTTCAAATTTATAACTTTTGGAATTAAATTTTTTGTAAAACTAAAACTTTCGCCCCAGTTTCTTTGAGTATGGAAATTTTAGATATTTATTTGGGTGGGACCGAACCTTAGAGTAAGTCTACCTACGTATTATTTAAAAGAATCGGGTTGAACATACTTCCACAATAAATATGTTTTGTTTTATTGTATCCTTTGTCATTCTCTTTTGATACAATTTACTATGACATATTTCTACCAATCTTTTCTCATTAATCAGACTCAACTACTCTAGCCGGGTTTTGACCCACTCATCATCATCAATTTTAGCTTCCGCAATGATCAGAAGGGATGGAATCTCAACCTCCGCAAGTATAACTACCTCAGTTCCATATACCAACAAATAAGGAATTGAACCTACTGAAGTGCATACAATTGTGCGATAGCCCAGCAAAGCAAAAGGCAACTTTTCATGCCACTGCATAGAACCTTGCACCATCTTACGAAGTATCTTCTTTATTTTCTTGTTAGGTGCCTCGACAACTCCATTTGCCTTGGGATGATACATAGTGGAATTTTGATGTTTAATCTTGAACTGTTGGCATACCTCTTTCATTAGATGACTATTGAGATTAGCAGCATTGTCTGTAACGACTAGAACCGACGAATAATATTTGAATGAACAAAATCTACCACTGCCTTCTTGGTCATTGACCTGAAAGTTACATCTTCTACCCACTTGGTAAAGTAATCAGTGGACACCAGAATAAACATATGCATATTTGACGTTGCCGACTTAATTGGTCCAATAACAACCATTCCCCAAGCAACAAAGGGCCAAAGTACAGACATTGTGTGCAACTCAAACGACAAAGAATGAATCAAATCACTATGAACCTAGCATTGATTATAATTGCGAACAAAGCCGATGAAATCTCGTTCCATGGTGAGCTAATAATTACCTGCTTGAAGTATCTTCTTTTCTAATACATACCCATTCATATGTTGTCCACAAAATCGAGAATGTACTTTGGTCATAATAGTTGAAACTTCTTTAACATCCATGCACCTCAGTAACCCCAGGTTTGGAGTCCTCTTGTACAAGATTCCTCCATTCAAGAAAAATCCACTAGCTAGGCGCCGAATGGTTCTCTTTTGATCACATCTGGCATGCACTGATATACCCCAAATTTGATGTATTCCTTAAATAATGAAACCAAGGTTCACCATTAAGTTCTTCTTCAACCACATTACTATAGGCATGCTAATCACGAACGTGGATTGGAAAGGGTTGACGTAATCCTTATTCGGATGGTGTAGCATTGCAACTAAAGTAGCCAAGTCATTGCCAATCTCATTTTGAAACCTGGGAATATGTCTGAATTCTACTGACCTGAACCATTGACAAAGATCATGAAGAAACTATCGATACGCTATGAGCTTAAGGTCCCGAGTTTCCCATTCTTCCTGAATCTAGTGGACCAACAAATCTAAATCTCCTAGAACCATTATTTCCTGGACTCCCATGTCTACAACTAATCTCAAACCCAGGATTCAAGCTTCATACTCAGCCATATTATTGGTGTAATAAAATCTAAGCTAGGATGTTATAGGATAATATTACGTCGTTTCAGAAATGAGTACAACCCCTATTACAACGCCTTTCATGTTAGCAGCTCCATCAAAGAAGAGCTTCCAACCTAGTTTGTCATCATCATCAATCTCATCAACATATGACACTTCTTCATCAGGAAAATAAGTCTTCAATGACTCATATTCTTGATCCACTGGATTCTCATCCAAATGGTCTACCAAAGCTTGAGATTTAGTTGCGGTCCGGGTCATATAGATAATGTCAAACACCGTGAGTAAGATCTTCCACTTTGCAAGTCTACCTATGGGCATAGGCTTGTGAAAGATATACTTTAGAGGATCGATGCAAGAAAAGTTAAGAAGTGTAAGACGAAAGATAATGCTTCAATTTTTGTACCACCCAAGTCATGGTGCAACATGTCCTTTCAAGAAGATTATACTTAACCTCTTAGGAGTGAACTTCTTACTGAAATAATAGATTGGTTGATCTTTCTTGCCTGTGATGTTGTGCTGGCCCAGTACGCAACCAAAAGAATTATCTAGGAATGTCAAATGTAAGATTAAAGGTCTCCCCAGGCTTGGACCAAACCAGCACATGTGGGTTTGACAGGTACTTCTTGATCTTATCAAATGCTTCTTGACACTCATTAGTCCACTTGACTACACCAGTATTCTTCGGCAACTAAAAAATGGGCTCACAAGTTGTCGTGAGTTGAGCAATAAACCCGATGATGCAGTTTAACCTTCCTAGCAAGCTCATCGCCTCAGTTATATTCTTTGGCGGTGGTAACTCCTGGATGGCCTTGATCTTTGACGGATCTAACTCAATACCGTGTCGATTAACCACGAATCCTAACAGCTTCCCAGACGGGACACCAAATGTACATTTGCTGGATTAAGCTTGATTTATACCTGCGGAGCCTTTCGAAAAACTTTCTTAAATCCTTGACATGGTTAGACTGCTTCTTTGACTTTACGATCACAACATCTACATAAAACTCAATCTCCTATGCATCATGTCATGAAATATGGTAGGCATCACCCTCATATAAGTTTCCCTAACATTCTTCAAACCAAATGGCATTACCCGGTAGCAATATTTTCCCAATGCATGATGAAAGCTATCTTTTCTGCATTTTCCTGATCCATCAGGATCTAGTGATATCCCGCGTAGCATTCCACAAAAGACCCAATCTCATGCTTGGAATAATCATCAATCAAAATGTGGATGTTTGACAATGGAAAATCATCCTTTAGGCTTGCCTTTCCCTGGTATTACCATCTTTCTTTGGTACTGACACAACATTAGCTAACCGAGTAGGATATTGAGTGACCCGAATGACCTTTGCCTCAAGTTGCTTTGTGATTTTTTTTCTTAATCTTCACACTCATGTAAGTCTTAAACTTTCTTAACTTGTGCTTGACTGGAGGGAATGCAAGATCAGTTTGCAAGTTATGAACTACCAAATCAGTACTTAAGCCTGTCATATAATTATACGACCATGCAAAAACATCTTTGTACTCAAACAATATTTTTATTATTTCCTCCTTGACTTGTGGTCCAAATGCACACTTATCTTAAGTCTCCTTGACATTGTGCTAATTTCAAAAATTTATTGCTTCAGTTTCATTCAAGTTAGGCTTTGGTTTCTCTTCAAAGTGTTTTAGCTCTTTAATTTATTTCCTCACATTCCGCTTTTCACCATATTCTAATTCTTGGTTCATTATTCCAAGATTAGACTGTCTTTTAATATTTTCTTGAAAATTCCTTATGTATGTCATGTCATTAGAACCGGTATAAAAATAATTATACAGAAGAAAAACAAAATAAAACACCACGAGAAATAACGGAAAACGGAAAATTGCATTTCATTGAAAATAAAAGGATAAAAGGGTTTGAACATCAAAACAATCAAAACTAAAAATCTGGATTACAACCCTGGAATAACCAAGATAACAGAAAGGAAAACAAAGCAAACTACCATAAATCCTTACGAGTGGGGAGAAAAGTAGCTTCCCAATTCCTAAGCTTCACATTTGGCCCAACAAGCTGCACATCTACGTTACTAGAGCCTTCCATTATTTCCACCATATCAACTTCACCAAACAGACTTTGGAACCTCTTGATCAGTTCTTCATCAACATCAACTACGTGTTTCCGTATTGATGATATTGGAAGTTTTGTGACCCCTAGCTTGAAAAACGACTTGGAGATGTGTGGAACAAGCTTGGGGAGTGACCATAATTCCACTTTCTGCTTTTTAGCTCTTTTTACGTCCTTGTCCGTGGCCGTGAATCCCAAACAAAATTTACCAACGTTTTCACGTGGGCACATTGGATGCACAATTCCCCTACAGTGATGAACACATGCATTTACCAAGCACAAAACCATGCTTCAACATCTCTTTTGCTACCATGAAGGACGTGGATGATAGCCTCGGCCTTCTAATATATTTTCTTTCAAGAATGTTCTCGACATACACTGTTTTGAAAGTTTAGTAGACCCAAGGTCCTTTATCATTTCCAGTCTCAATAAATGGAACAAACGGGTCATTATAAGCATATAGGCCTTCGTCACTGTGCACAACTATTTCTTGCATCTCTTACTTAAATTTTAGAATGTGTGTACAGAAGACGAGATATCCTTAGCTGCATGTATCCATGGCCTACCCAACAAAAAATTGTAAGAGACAGCCACGTCTAGCACTTGAATTACCATGGAGAACTCAACTTTCCCTATCGACAATTCGAGCATTATATCAACAACATAATCTTTTTCTCCTCCCATCAAAACCTCAAACACATATATTATTCATGTAGATTCTTCCAGTGCCGATCTTTAACTTTTGCAAAGTAGACAATGGGCAAATATTTGCACTGGAGATGTTATCAACCAATACCCTCGTGACAAAAGAATCCTCGCAATTTACTGTGAGATAAAGAGTTCAGTTGAGTTCTTCACCCTCCATAGGAAGCTTTTCATCTGAGAAAGTGATTCTATTTGCTTCGAAGATCCTGTTAGCAATCTTTTCCAAGTGATTCACTGTGATCTTATCAGGAACATGTGCCTTATTTAGAATCTTCAATAAGGAATCGGTGTTCATCTGAGCATATCGGTAAAGACAACAGAGAGGTCTGAGCCGGTGTTTTCCTTAATTGCTCCACAATGGAATATTATTGCACTTTCATCTTTTTCATGAATTCTTCAGCCTCTTCCTCGGTGACCAATTTCTTTTATTGGCATTTGGATACCCTTGAAAGGCTTGACCTTCCTCAATTATTCTAGAGTAAAAACCTTCCATAACGAGCTAGTTTTCGCGTCTCATTGATTTCTTCCTCCACTTCTTTCCCTTTATATGTCACTATTACTCATTTATAGTTCCACGAGACAACCTTTGTGTCAACCATTGGCAACTGGGTCACTGGATCAATAATGATAGGGGAAATGTGGGGTCCTTTCATGACTATAACAAGCTTGCTCAGGATCCCTGGCACAATCAATTTTGTCTTTTCCTGACTTGCTCCAACATCTTACAAAGGCCTTTTCAAAACCAACACTGGTTGCTTAACGTTGAGCATACTTAGTTTTTTGTCACCCCGTCAACCGTCAAGGAAATTGTTATTGTAGAGTCTAGAGGCTTAACTGAATTACCTTTACTAGCACGAATCTTCATGACAGAATCAGAAAAATTCCCGGACTCCCCATCCGTAAGAATTATTTCACTCATGTATGTCTCTACATGTGCTGGCAAAGGACTGTGGTTGATGTTTGGGGTATCCGGGCTCTTTACTGCAATTTGATTTTTATCAATAGGATATTGGATTGCTCTCTTCATATTCCAACACTTCTCTATATCATGCCCCGGGGAATCAGAACAATATGCCCACCTTAGAGAATAATCAAGGTTCTTTGGGGGTGTATTCGGTAACTTTGCCTCAATTGACCTCAACACGTCCAATTGCCTCAACCTTTGAAACAAGATGGAATAAGACTCTCCAATAGGAGTGAAGATCTCCTTCCGCTACTGCCTTTCTCTTTTATACTCCAGCCTTGGTCGAAAGTTCAGACCAGTGTGGATTCGATAGGGTTGTAGGGGTGGAGAAGGATTTTGTGGAGTTAGTGCATGCCATTGCGAGTAAGGAGGGGGTTGAGAATATGATTGTGCATCATGAACATTGTATTAGGGTGGTCGGACTAAGTATTGAGGATCTTTTATGGGAGAATAATTTTGGGGTGGATTATATGGAACTTGGGTGTAAGTCTTGGGGTTGGGGTCGAGACTGAGTGTATTGGTGAGGCGAGCCCCTTGGGTCACGTCGTGGTCCAGGGACAACCATAGCAACATCATCCTTTTTTCTTCTTTCCTAACCCTGTGCCATTATGGATTGCCTACGTAGTTGCTTTTAAGGAGAGTAGCTCATGATCTTTCTTGACTTAATTCCTTCTTCAGAAATTTCTCCCATCTTTATCACATCATTAAAAGGTTTTCCTATGGACGAGATCAAGTGTAGAAAGTAAGTAGACTCTTGGGCTAGACGATAATACTTCACTATCTTGTCTTCTTCCATCAGAGGATTAACTCGGGCACCTTGTTCTCTCCATCTGAGACTGTACTACCTAACGCATCCATTACGCTTCTTTTCTATCTTGGTTAGGGAGAGACGATCTGGGACAATGTATGAATTGTACTGAAAGTGTTGGGCAAAGGAATGAGCCATATTTTCCCATGTGTACCACATGTTTGCATCTTATGGGGTGTACCATTCCAGTGCTACCCCACTTAAACTGTGGATAAAATATTCCATCAAAAACTCGTCTTTCCTACCAAATCCACTCACCTTACCTCTCAAATGGGCCACGAGATATCCATGTTCGCCATACAAATCAAAATTTGGCATCATAAACCCAGCAGGTAGTTGGACGTCAGGAAATAAGCACAAGCCTTTGTAAGACACGCTCCCCTGGATCCCTATCCCTTGCATGTTTCTTAAAGAATTCTCTAAGCTTTTCACCTTCCTGGTATCTCATCTTGCTCCACGGTCTTAGTAGGATTTTCAGTTTTAACGGGAGGCTCAAAGTGAAGGGTATAACAGTATGGATCAGAGACCTTGAAGGTTGGTTCCGGGGCATAGTATTGGGCATCAGGGACTTTGAACACAGGTTCGCTAGAGGATCGAGGGATTGTAGCTTGTGGAGGAGCTATGAAAATAGGGGTGGTTAATGGAGCGGGATATCAAGTTGTTTTGGTTGGTGGAGCGTGAAAAGGTTGGGAGGAGCTGCTTGGGTATTTTGGTAAAGGGAAAAGCCTGGTGCATATTGTGGGGATAGATCAGCAACAGTGGGAATCTGGACTTGTGATAGTGGTGGGATGGTGGCAGGGTTTTTAGTGTAGTTCGTGAAAAATGAGGGTGAATGATGCCCACTAATCCAGGCTTGCTACATTTCGGCCATCTGTTGTTTCAACCTGAGGACCTCTTATTCTAGATCATATTCTAATTCAAGAATCTCCTTTGATGGATCAACAATACATGTGTCCAATTCTTTGCTAGCCATGACTGCCTTCCTCTTTGACTTATTATTGTACGGATGACTCGTCATAATGCCACAAACTAACCACTTTCCTGCAATATAATGAGAATAAAAAGGAGGAGTAAAACAAAGCCAATATGTTAGCGTTAGGAAATTTATTAGATAAAAATATCACATTACGTGCAATGCACCTAGTAACAATTAACAGTTCTAGAATGACTTTGAGGGTCACAAGGTCATTTGGCGTCATCCCAATTTAAGCTCGCTCCAACCCTCCTTTTTTCTTTCCTCTTTAACACTCATCATTTTATTTTCTCTCTTTTTCTTTCTAATTATCACTATTTTCTTTCCACTCATTTGTCACATCCCATAATTTCATTTTTTTATTTCATTTTTTTACTTTGAAAATTATTCGATCGAACCCGAAGTAGGTTTCCTATTTATCATATTAAATATGAATCAGACCAACGTAGGTCTAGAAAAATGATGGACAAAATAAACTAAAAGAAACAAAAATCTTTTAGGATTTTTCAGTTATAATTTTTTTTGGTTTTTTAAATACAAAATAGGATGTACGACAACGAAGACTCGACAAACTCAACTGGACTACGATAGATTCAGACACCATTAGAAGATTCAATACTACTGGACAAGACTACAAAGTAAATGGACTCAAAGAATATAAATAATAAGCCTCCTCAAGAAACTCCCGAATGCGAAGGTCCCGGGTGTGAAGGTCCTGTGGTGTCTGTCATACTGAAGCTCTGCTAAGTAGATCCATACCTGCTGAGAAGAATAAGACCAAATAGAGTTAGTGAATCGAGACATTATGTGAGGCAACGACACTTCTTGTTGGACGGACACAAGACATGAGTGAGGCTATTTTTGCAAAATGGCATGCGTGGCCAAAATTGGCTAGAGGTGCAAACTCAATTAGACTGACCTATAAGACATGGAAACGCCTCATGAAGGCCTTTATGGCCTCAAATTACCAGGAATCACGGTCACCAAAATTACTTTGCGAATGTGACCCCACTTTCCAGAAATGGCCTAGGTGGACAAAGTAGGCTAAGCATGCAAATTCAATAGGAGTGAACTTTAAAAAAAAGAGCACACCTTATTGTGGACTCAAGATTCTAAAACATGGGTCAATAAACCACTTTTGTGAAAATGACCCCATTTTGCAAAACGGCTGATATGGCCAAAAGTGGCTAGATATGCTACACAACCTCCCAAACCAAGACCTTTAGATGCACTAGGAAGATGAAAAATGACTAGACCCGATGTGGGAGAAAACTTCAAAAATTCAACTGATTTGGAGAATACTATTTTTTTGTCTTTTTGAAAAATAATAAGAAAGAGTACAAAAAATTTGGGCTTTATCTTTTAGAAAATTGGGTAAGATAACTAAAAGTGATAAGAAAAAAAACTCTCATATTCTATTTTCCACTCTTCTCTAACAAATATCAGTCTGCCAAACTTCCTTTTTACCCTCAAAGATGCAACATTTAGCATACAGAGATGATTGAATATCCTTTTGGGCCAGCATGTTCATTTGACATATTTTGGACAGGCTCCTACAAAGGAACACGATACCTAGGACTGGGTCTTGCTAGCTCATAATGATATGATGCACATAATAATGACCTAAAGGTTGACATACGTTTGGGGTTCACTAACAAAGCAATCTGGGGGAGCATATGATCGATGGTCGCTGCTCAAGCTTACCACCCATTCCATAAGTGCGACGCCCCCCACCCCCTCCCCCAAACAAGGGTGACTCAACAAAGATTTCGTGTATGTGACACAGACTACATGGACTTGTTGAAGAAAGAATTGACTGGGTAATGCATATGATGACAGTTTATAAAGTAGTAAATACATAAAGGAAAAGCGATAAACAAATAAACAACTAGAAAATAAACAAAACAAATAAGTGAAAACAAACAAACCTCAAATGAATATCCTAAAAAGCCAACAAGATCAAGCATTAGCTTGAATCTGTAACTCCCAGCATAGTCGCCAAAGATGTCATCCCCTTTTTCAACTCACCCTTTATTAAAAAGATAATGTGAAAGCTCAAAGGGTTTTCAAATTAATAGTGACAACAGTTGTGGTTCAAAAAAAAATTTAGAGTCACCCCTTGACATTTGGTTTCGGTGTGCTAACTCACATTTTTGACAATAATATTTTTCTTTAAAACACATTTAGAATCCAAAACAAGTTTACATCAAAGACTTTATGTAAAGGGTTCATTTGACTCGGGAAGAAGGTATTAGGAATTTCCCGAGTCCCGTTAAACTCATGGTTGCATATATGATCTAGTTGAATTTTAAAAATACTCAAACTAAGGTAAAAACACACCAAAAGAAAAATAAACACCAAAAGAAAAATAGACATCAAAAGAGGTTCGAGGTTGTCCCCACCTAAATGAAAGGAAAAGAAAAGAAAAGAAATCAAAAATAAAATATTAAAAGTCCTAAACTAACATATATTATACTTCCTCCACGATGTTTGTAATGGCCTCCTGATCACGCTCAACTATGTCTTATATGAAGACAATACGGGCACGGCAAATATAATCCGGGGTATTATGCCTAGAGTCGATCCCACAGAGAATTTACGTATCAATCAAGTCGTTAGAATACTCAAATTTTACTTAATCAATTCTCTCAAGACTTTTGAATATAAATTGGTGATGTTTTACTATTTCTACTGACAAAAGTAATAAACCAACAATTACTAACAATATGGTGTAAACAATTATAAGAAAGGTCTAAGGTTATGGTTTCCCCCGTTGGTGAACTTCCTTCTCGGATACTTCTTATACGTTGATTAGTTGTCTCTATCAATCATGAACACTCTATCTACAATAAATCTCTCTCAAGTAATTATGATAATTTACTAGACGCACTCTCTCAAGTTACGCTAGCTAGATTGCATTACAGTTCACTTTAGATTGCACCCGGAGTATCGTTATTTCTAATCCAACCTCTAAACCCTCGGCTATGACTCTCTTCTATACTCTGGGAGTGATGTTGTTCAAACAACTACCTAAATATGCACTCTCTCTCAAGTAGATACATAATAAATAGGAACAGCTAATTGACGGCCATTCAATTAACTCCAACAAGAACGTAGTTGAACAAATAGAGATTAACAACCAACCAAACTATATTAAGATCACAATAAGCTTATCCCCCAACGGGTTCCACCAAAACCCTAGATTAAGGAAATTATCTACTCATGTTCATAATAATCAAATCCCAAAATACTTGCATAAATAAATTACAGAGTAATGAAATAAGGATGTAAAAATCAATGTTTCTGCTTTGCTGAGTAGTAATCCACAGGCTTTTCTTCACTCTAATGGCATCTCCCCTCAAAGTTGTATTTTTGGGTCTATTTATATGTTTGGGATAAACCCTAAACGTGTAGGAGACTTCTATTCAAACCGGGAAACACTTAAAATCTTCAAAACTCGGATGTGACCGGATCAGGGGCCAGGCGTTACAGGCCAAACGCCTGGATAATGCCTGGCCAGGCCTGGCGTTTTGGCTCTGGCGCCTGGATAACGCCTGGTCTCACCAGGCTTTATAGCCCAAATGCCTGGCTAAATCCTGGTGTGACCAGGCTTTTCAGCTCAAACGCCCGGGTATAGCCGGCTTCACTCATTTTTGAATTTTGAGCGTACTTTCAACGTTTATGCATCCATTCAACTCGGCTACCGTTTCCAATTCAGCTACATATGAAATAAACTCCATTAGGCACATACAAAGTGTATTTTTATCATTAACTTACATAAAATGCAAGGCATATAACGTGTTAAACCATGAATTCTAGCCACGCATCACCTCCACTAACATGCACAACGGTGTATTCCCCAGAATAAAAATATTTACAAGTTTCTCGGGGCATTCTCCGGATAAAATAATAAACTAAGGGACACCCTCTAACCTGAAAAGAAACAGAAAGTCCTAAAGTTTACCTACCCAAATGTAGTCAGCCTAAACATGCTACTAAGGGACAATGTTAGAAAGGTATAAATAAAAATAAAAATAAAATAAAGATTCACTTCATACTCATTTTCTTCTCAATAATTAACTTCATTTATTAGACCAATCCCAATCCTAAAGGATGTAAACAAATTTAATCACCAATGGACTTTGGCATTTCCCCACTCCTCGACAAAATAATTCAATCCAAACAAAAGTTCTCAAAACACATAAGAAATTAAAACGATATAAAAATAAAAAAGATAAAAAAAAATAGCTGATCAAAGCATGATAAGGGCCTTTCAAGATCTAAAGAGTCCGACCCTCACTTTACACGATGCCTCTCACTTTTAAACCCCCAAGAACTCAAATTGGACACATAAAACACCCCACTTATTCCACCCCTTAGTTCTCTCTGACCTCCCACATTTAGCTTGTCACTCAACACTTAATTACTATAGGTACCAACTGTACTCAGATGAAGACATGTATTATA
Organism: Nicotiana knightiana; assembly: GCA_005239525.1. NCBI lineage: Eukaryota > Viridiplantae > Streptophyta > Magnoliopsida > Solanales > Solanaceae > Nicotiana > Nicotiana knightiana. Next base: position 57,146 of record ML379000.1, on the reverse strand, counting down.
CAAAATAACTTTTGAATTTTCCATTATATGCCTAACATATGCATACTGTCCCTCAAAACCACTCTTCACGTTGACAAAACACCAGCACGATATTTTTATTAATTTCACCTTTAAGATATGGAAATTTTAACTTTAGAAAAGACCCAAAAACTAGCAATTAACCATAAAGCTCATATTAATGAGAGTTACTAAACTCTAGATTTTCTAGCTGCTAGGTGATAACTTAATAACATGTGTTATTTTTAAATAAAAATCTAAATAAACCACATAATAACCAAGAACAAAAGCGGGCATGTTGAGGGTGTAGATCAATTAATTTAGAACTTTGAGCAACTAGAATCAAGGTAAATTATAACTGGATAATCACACTTTCTAAATCCAGAGCATGACAAAACAGAACTCATAGAGCATTCTCAATTTTTGCCTATATTCAAGAACACGATTCATCTAGTTGAATGCGCTAGAATTGAAACATTTGGTGATAATCTGAAGTACGAGTCATTTGAGTCTTAAATATGGATACTAACTCTACTTTTAATGACCAAATCAAGCAGTGATTGACACTTCTGAATCATATGATAATAAGATGATCGGACCAACAATGACTAAAAATCAAACCAATAATTCCAACAATTAAACAAGCCAAGAAGAATGATTTGCAATGATCAAACAACATTTACCAAACATCCTAAACATCTAAGCTTTCATGCTCGAATCATCGGGCATAACATCACTCGGCGTTATTAAAACATTATCATTATTTTTACACAATCAAGAAATCAATTAAGCTAATTTTAGCAAGCCATGGGACATTCTTTAGAACATTAACAGACCAAACTAAATTGAACGAATAGGCAATATCAAAGAATTTCAGGAACGTGTTTCTTGTCAAAAATCATTCTGAAAAAACAGAAACTCTAAGAGAAAGCAACGAGAATCATAAGAAAGACACATCATTGATTCACGCCTTTTACCAATAGCTACAAATTTATCAAGTTCCACAATTCATTTTTAAACAAAAAAAGTCAAGTCCCAAATCAGTAACTGGTTAGTTGTTAGCATCAATTTACTTTTATGCTCTCTTACTTCAGCACCGCACATTGAACCTAAAAGTCCCGAAACCCTCTCAAACAAGGCTCTTAAGATGTTGAGATCAACAAATCAATAAGATAAAGAGATGAGAGATAAGAAATAGACCTAAGGGATGAAATTTCACTCAATTTAATGTTTGAAAAATAATACACTTGAAAGCAACGACCAAAGCTCGAAAAAAACAGCAACAAACAACCACGAATTTGAATCCACTTCTACTCATCAACAACCCGAAATTAAAAGTGAAGAAACAGAAATATTTTGTATTTTTTTCTTTTCTGAAAATAAAATCCTAACATAAAATGAAGAAACAAAAATATATATTTTTTTGTTTTTATGAAATTTCCACCAAACTTGAAAACCAGAAGAGTAATAATTAAAAGAAGAATCTCTTTTTCGAAATCCTAGTTTTTTCTCAGATTTCTGTCTAATCTCCAAAACCTGGAAGAAACCCCAAATATATAGGGCCTCTTTGATGTTCTCCCTTTCTTTAAAAGAAACCCGAAAATCCCCTCAAGAAAATCAGAAAATTCATCCTTTAAACGAGTAAAGGACAAATGGAGGGAGTAGATCGAGCTTGACTCAATCTTACGCTCTCCATTCATCCTATCCTCACCTTCCCATGAATATCTCATGAGATGGAAAGGCGCATGAGAGAGGGAATGGGAGTGGAGAGAGAGTTTGGATCTGTAATGTGTCAGACCACATGGAAGGGAAATAGAAGGATGGATGGGGGACCAAGACACAAACGGTTGAACTTGGCCGTTTTGATGAGTTTCTAGCGAATGGAACGATTGGCGGAGGCGGAAGTAGGGTGGTGCAGCTGAAGGTTTTCTTTAACGATTGGAGAACAAGAAAATTGATCTTTTATTTTGAGGTGAAGTGTAAGTTTGGGCCGGGAAACTAAGCTTTTTTACTCAATGATGACGTGACAGTGGGCATACGTTCACGAATGTTCAGCTGGTTGTTGTTCGCATTTGTGTAGGGTGTTCCGCGTTCTTATAAGAGAATTGGAGACTGGTGGAATGTTACTCGTCGCATTCTAGAGATTTGGTATGCGTTTGCGAAGTTCGGCCAGTTTGTTCATCATGTTTGCGAGGTGTTTTCCGCAAACGCGTAGCTCATTTCCTTTAGCAGTGATTTTTGTGTTCCGTGATCGCGAGGTGTGTTCCGCGATCATGTAAGAGGAATGCCTGGTCAGAGTTATAAGAACTATATTTCGAGGGTTTGGCCATTTTTATCATATTTTGAGTTGTAGGCCTCAGATTCGAGCAATGTTTGAGGGGTTCTTCATGTGTTGGTTTGGGCTAAATGTTCTCTACCCGGATTTGATTTTATTTCACGATTCCATCATTATTTGTATCACTAAATTGGTGGTTTGATTTGGGAAAAATGGGAGTTTTTAAGAAAATCTTTCAAAATATAAAATGAGGATTTGAAGGGCGAATTGACATCAGAATTTGACAATTCTTGTATGGTTGGACTCGTTATTGAATGGGTGTTCGGATTTTATAATTTTGGTCAAGGTCCGATACGCGGGCCTAGGGGTTGTCTTTTGGGTTAACTTTTAGTTCTTATTAAAGACCGAAGCTTTATTATCCAGAATTGTTTCCTATAAGTTTTATTTATAATTTGAAATTATTTTCGCTAGATTTGAGCTGTTCGAGGATTGTTTCTCTCGAGAAGGTCATTTTAGAGTATCGTTATAGCTTCTTTGAGGTAGGTATCTTGTCTAACTTTGTGTGGGCGAAGAACCCCTTAGGATTTGAGTTATTTGTGCTAATTGCGTCATGTGAAGGCTGTGTATGCGAGGTGACAAGTACATGCTCAGGCTTATTGTGGAAATTTGACCGTTTAGGGCTCTTAGTTTCTTATGTTTATTAGACATGGAGTTGTCTGTCATTTTAAATCCCCCATTTACTAAATTCACCCTTATGTGTCTTAATTGGAATTAATTGCTTCATGTTCTATTCTTATTGCCGATTAAAATCTTATATGCCTTAACTGAAGTTGTTGCCCCATTTTATCATCATGTTATCCTTTCCGTAATTGCTTAATCTTAGTTGAAATTATTATTATCTCTTCTGTAATTGCTTAGCCTTAATTGAAGTTTGTTATCCCTTTCATTTTTGACGTATTCTTATTTGGGGTCATTGATTCATGATATCTCTCTTTTTGTCGAATTGCACTTTCATAGAATCATTGTTACACATTACCTCTCCCTTGTTGAACTATTCTTGTTGATAATATTATTTCCTAGTTGTGTCTTTCTTTGTAAGTTTTTTCTTCAATTTCTTTTTACTCTGAAGTTCTTGTGTTCGCTTTCTTGTCGCATTATCGTGTTATTGTTGTTGTTGTTGTTGTATTAAGTATTGTTGAGTCGACAGCTATGTGTGGTTGTGGCATGTGGGCACATATTGTGAAAGTCATTTATTTGAGTTGTTATATTTTTGGCATACGTGTTTTATAGAGAGAATTGTTATGTTGTTTGCACAAGGTTCTATTGTCCGGTTGTTAATGTGTTTGCACAAGGGTTCTGCCGTGCGGTTGTTATTGTGTTTGCACGGGATTTCTGCTGAGTAGTTTTTATTGTGTTGAGGTTTCTGTCATGTTGTTATTATTATTGATACGCATGCGGTGGTATAAGGTCCAGGTGATTAGACACATGCGGTGAAATAAGGTGAGCTTGAAATCGTGGCTAGTAGGGGAACTACTAGAAGCCATGCGATGGGATAAGGTGCGCTAAAATGCGGGATGCTATTTTAGAAAAATACTTTTCCAAACTTAATATAAAGGCTTCCCCGATGATATAAGGAATATTGTGATTCATTTTATGATTTGAGACTACGAGGCGGTACCTCGAGAGAGATCTTGCTGTCATTTTCGTTTTTCTGTGAACTTATCTTTGATTGTTGTTTTCCTTAGCATACTGTTTTCCTTTGTGATGCACTGTTTGCTCAGTTCAATGTAGCTAATGTTTTTGTGATGGTCGCTGCTTCAAACTTCATTGCTGCTTTTATTACACTGTACATTTCATGGTAATCATTTCTTATGTGCCATTCATTGTCTCTACTCCTATTTGTTGACTAGAATTGTGGTAGAACACTTGCACAAGCATACACATATTTAAATCTCCCATATCCATTTCAAAAGGTTAATCCTGACGTCATTAACCATTATACGCACCCTTGTCTACTTGCCTTCAGTGTAAGGAATGTTCTATTGGCATGTGAGTCATCCGTGCGGATATGAGTTGTAATGTGGGCACAAGATGCCAAGTGATTAGGGTTCAAGAATTTGAACCCCTGAGCTTATTATGAGGTTCGGTACCTCGTAGAAATTCTTGAACAAATTTGGTGTGACAGTTGTCGTTCATATTGAGTTGTTGCTAGTTTTTCCTTTATTTTGATTTCACCGAACTTAGACTGTGTCCAGCTTACTCTACGACATTATTACCTGACTGTCTCCTGTTAAATATTGTTGTTATTAGTGTCTCGTTGCAAGTATTGTTTGGTATTCCTTATCCTTCTTAGTTGTATACTAATATTGTTTTTCTCTGTTAGTTTACCTTCACACTTGTTCAGGTTGTTTATGCTTGTAGGTGTCTTGACTGTCCCTCGTCGCTACTCTATCGAGGTTAGTCTTGATACTTACTGGGTACCGCTGTAGTGTACTCATGCTAAGATTCTGTACATTTTTGTGCAGATCCAGATGTCATGGTTGTTTATGATTATTAGTTGGTTGGTCAAGCTGTGGAGACTTAAGGTAAACATGTCTTTGCGTTCACAGGCCTCGAAGTCACCTTTTGATATTTTCGTTGTACTATTTAATTCTATCATGAACAGTTGCAGTTATGATTTTTATAGCAAACTCAGTAGAGCTTATGACTTGTTCTACTGGTTTTGGGATGTTATTTCATGATAAAAATGTTGAGTTCATTTAGAAATATCCGTTTTCTACTTAATAGTTGGTTAAATTCTTCTATCAATTCAATAAGTGTTAGGCTTAAATATTCTTAGAAACTAGGTGATGTCATGACATCCTACAGAGGGAAATGGGGTCGTGACAAGTTGGTATCAGAGCTCTAGGTTCATAGGTTCAACGAGTCATAAGCGAGTTTAGTAGAGTCTAGCGAATCAGTGCAGAGACGTCTGTGCTTATCTTCGAGAGGCTAGAAAACTATTAGAAATATCCAGTTTCTACTTAATAGTTGGTTAAATTCATCTACTAATTCAGTAAGTGTTAGGCTTAAATATTCTTAGAAACTAGGTGTCGTCACAACATCTAACAAAGGGAAATTGAGGTCGTGACAAGTTGGTATTAGATCTGTATGTTCGTAGGTGCTACGAGTCATAAGCGAGTTTAGTAGAGTCTTGCGGATTGGTACAAAGACGTCTGTACTTATCTTCGAGAGGCTAGGAAACTATTAGGACAATTTCACTTCCATCATTCCTATCGTGCGAGTATATTGATCTTATAGTTTGAAACTTTATCATTTTACTCTCTCACAAATGGTAAGGACACGAGCTGTAGTTATTCACAACGCTGCCCCCAAAGCCAGCAGAGGCAGAGAGCGAGGCAGAGGCATAGGGTGAGAAGGAGCACGTGCTCCAGCTAGAGCACCTGTCAGAACAGCTGTTGAGGAGCGTCTAGTTGCTCATGTTAGGGGGGACAAGTACCAGAGGTGCCTGTTGTGACACCAGGACTTTAGGAGACTTTAGCATAGTTCCTGAGCATGTTTGGTACATTGGCTCAAGCGGGGTTGATTCCAGTTACACCAACTACTTCACAGATCGGGGGAGGAGCTCAGACTCCCGCAGCCTATACTCCTGAGCGGTGAATCCACATCAGTCAGGTTCGAGGTGTCATGCCGACAAAACCTGTTGTCCGAGTTCAGCCCGTGGTTAAGGAGGCAGCATATAACGAAGAACAACTTAGACTTAGGAGGTTAGAAGTATTACCCTTCTACTTTCAGTGATTTGGCTTCAGAGGATGCACATGGGTTAAGGGAGTGCTACCATATTCTACACACTATGGGTATTGTGGAGATGAGTGGGGTTGCTTTTACTACGGTCTAGCTTTAGGGAGCAACATATCAGTGGTGGCGAGCGTACGAATTGGGTAGCCCGACTGATGCAGCTTCACTTTTATGGAATGCGTTTTCAGAGATGTTCTTGAGAGAGTTAGTTCCTCAGACCCTTCGGGATGCATGGCATGTTGTTACACCCCATATTTTCGTACATGAAAATACCCCATAAATAAATTAATTAATGAAAGCTCGGAAGTAAGATGTCACGTCCCACATTTTTGTATGCTGAAGTCTCATCATAAGTTAATCGACGTAACTTGGGGAACGAGATTTATTTGAGATTAAAAGTATCACGCTATTTCAAACAAGGAATAAGTAAATTCGTGAAGGTGAGGAGAAGTAAGTCAAAGAAAATAAATTTTTGTCCAAGTTTGGCATGTTGGGATAAAATTCGGGTCGAGCTAAAATACCTTGTAGTTATGGACTAGTACCATACAAGGTACCACACGACCATGATAGTAAGGTGTATAAGGTATGTTAAAAGAGAGTAATATTTTAAGTAAGTTGAGATAATTTTTAATTATGCTAGTAATTGGTTAATTACCGAGTACCGGGACATTACCTAATTAATTGGGGATATATTGGATATGTATTTAAAAATTATGAGATGGAATCCCCTCCTTTAATTTAAAATGACTCATAAGTCATTACTAACATGTGGCATGATATGGGAATATGAGTCACCTTAGACATTCTTTTAAAATCCTTACAATCCAAAATAATAAACATTATTCAGAACTTTACAATTCAAGCATACATAGGAACCTTACGATCCAAGAAACGCAAGACTTCATCAATTCAAATCACAGGGAGGTTTTGCAATTATAACGGAGTACGGTGCAATCTTTTTCAAGAATAGAATACAAATTTTTCCCTACTCCGATCTCGCCGTTACATTTTGTCGCAATTAACATATGTTAAAGGGATTGCCAAGAAAATTGACTCAGGTATGTTAAGGCTATCCCTTCTTTCTTTTGGCATGGTCCAAATTATACTGAAGAAACGAGCAAATACACAGTTTCTATAAATTACTCTATTCATAGAAATAGTAGGGGTATCTATATTCTTGATTCCCCATGAGAATTATTATTGTTTTCTGTTCAGGGTCTTAGAATAATACGCAGTTGGAAAGGTTTATCCAGAAGGAATATTGAGATTATTACGTACTTTTCATACATTTCATACATGTGCATTGACCCATGACCAGATGGCGTTATATACGCGTATATATGTAAATATATGTATATGGGATATGGGAAAAGGTTACAGCGTTATATACGTACCACCACCTGATCAGCTGGTATATGATGATGATTTTGCCCACAGTGGCTGAAATATGAGTCAAACGGCATTATATACGTGTATATATGTATGTATATTCAAACGGCGTTATATACGCATATATATGTATGTATATATATGTATATGGGATATGGGAAAGGTTATGGCGTTATATACGCACCACCATCTGATCAGCTGGTATATGATGATGATTTTGTCCACAGTGGCCGATATGATATGATGGGATGCCCTCATAGGCTGATGATGTTATGAAAGATATACCTATGCACGACATGATATTCATATGCATATGCATGCTGATAGAAGTGATTTATTATTTACAAAGTTATTCAGACTAACAGGTTGAGTCACGTACTCTATATTTCTTCTATGTCTCTTATGTACATTATGTGCCTTACATACTCGGTACACTATTCGTACTGACATCCCTTTTGCCTGGGGACGCTGCGTTTCATGCCCGCAGGTCCCGATAGACAGGTCGAGAGCCCTCCAAGTAGGCTATCAGCTCAGCGGAAGATGTTGGTGCGCTCCATTTGCTTCGGAGTCACTTATTTGGTTAGTATGATTTAGACGGGTATTGTTTGGTATGGCGGGACTCTATCCCGACCTTTATGACATGTATGTACTCTTAGAGGCTTGTAGACATATGTCATATATGTGAAATATTGTACGGCCTTGTCGGCCTATGTTTTGAGTTTGTAAATGATTATGTTAGCCTATTAGGCCCGTATGTCACGTGCATATGATAATGTAATAAGAAAGATACATTACGTTGGTACTCGATCGAGTAAGGTATCGGGCGCCCGTCGCAGACCATCGGTTTGGGTCGTGACACATGTGAAGTTTGAGCAGCTACGCCAGGGCACTATGTTGGTGTTAAAATATGCCATTAGATTCGATGATTTGTCCAAACATGCACTTTTTTTGGTTTCGATAATCAGAGAACGAGTCTGAAGGTTCATTGAGGGGCTCAGTCAGGATATCTAGTTCAGCATGGCTCGGGAATTGGAGTCGGATCTTTTATTTCAGCAGGTAGTAGAGATCGCCCGTCGATTAGATGGCATGCAAGGTCAGGAGAGAGAGGACATTGAGGCTAAGAGGCCTCGTAGACCAAGATGATGTACTTGTCCCTATTTTGGAGGCAAGGTAAGGCATGGTAGAGGTTTTGTAAGTCAGCCAGTTCAGTTTGCACTTCAAGCTTTGCACGGCGTTTCAGGTACCCATGGGTCTCAGGATACCCCTACCAGATAGCTTCCACAGCCAAGTCAGTAGAGAGGATGCATGGAGTGTGTAGATACTAGCCACATGGTGAGAAATTGTTCCAGACTCCGGACAAATGTGTCACATGGGGGTATTCAAGCTATGAGTTCTGGTCCAGTTGTTGATATCCCTGCACCGTCAGCTTGGGTTCAGGCCAGGCAAGTAAAGGGAGCCTAAGAGGGGGAGGCATGGCCCGTTGATGTGTTTTCAACAGTATGGATGAGACTGCCGTGCTAGATAATGTCGTATATATATGGTTTCAACTTATTATAGAGAAGCATCTTTCGTATATTGGTTCTGGTTCTGCTTACCGGGGAAGTCCTTCTATTTTACTTCATATATGGGTGAGTTTCAGTATTTTGTACTCTATTTATATGTTTACCCCTGTTGGGAGATTCAATAGTGGTAGCCCGTGCCTGTTGTTCTATTTTTTTTATCATTATTGAGAGTTATGAGACTAAAAGTGACTTTCTATTACCCATTATGGTAGGTTTTGATGTGATTTTTGAGTGATTGGTTACGATCTCTGATTTAGATGCTCTACAGGTGTGGGACTTTAGTATGTGCTATGAATTTATTGGCGAAAAATTTAATTAGTGGAAGATTTCGGTTGGTATGATGTGTATTCCACTTTTGATTCATATTTGAGGGTGAGACCCTCACAGTTTTATGTGATTTGATGTGTTTGAACCGGGCTGCGTGCCGTGGTGGAAGTAATATCTGGATAAGATCCTTGTGAGTTTTTCATATACTTTGATTCTTCCTTGTTAAATTGATTTCGTCACATGGTACTGATATGGAGGGGTGCCTGTCAAGCTTGTTTGATAGTTCCTTTATGTGTTTTTCTCTAAATATTTATTCATATTGGTGACGTGCTTATTGAGTTTTAACTTGCAAGGTGTGTGCCTCGGTGCCGTTGGATGTGACTTGTTGATTCAGGTGAATAGTTATGAGGTCTTCATGTGTATTGCATCGTTGTCAATGTTGTGAAGGTTTGAAATGGGGTTTTACTGGATATGAGGCTAATTGTCGGTACTGGATTTTATTATGGGCAGCTACTGTGGTTGGAGTTGTCGTTAAGGGCATGTGTGTGATGTGTTACGTTGTGTGGTTTACCTTGTGGGTGTAGGCATAAGTTTTTGCAGCTGGTTGAGGTTGATACCTTGTGTTGAGTTGGGAATCGGGTCTTTTGGTAATGATTGGATGGTGAGAAATTTGGTTCTAAGGTTACCAGTGTGGGTGAAAGGAATAAATTTCAGTTGAGATGGTACTACCGGGCTTATGTTGATTGGGGTGACGTGTGATCATCCGCGGGTGTATGTATGGTAACTTCACTTAGAGATTTATGACTTCAGAGTGATTCTTGGCATGTTCGAGGATGAACGTTTGTTTAAGAGAGGGAGAATGTAACGACTCGACCGGGCGTTTTGAGAATTAGCGTCCCTTTCGGTGGCTTAAGGTATCAAGTATCAAGTATTATACGTCATGACTTTCATGTGTGGTCGAGTTAGATTTTCGGATGATTTGGGATCAATTTGGGAGAAGGATTCTTATTTTTAGAAGCTTAAGCGGTAAGGTTGAACAAAATTTGACTTTTGTCTAGACGGCTCCGAAATGGTGTTTTGATGATTCCAATAGCTTCGTATGGTGATTTTTGACTTAGGCGTGCGGCTGGATTTGGATTTGAAGGTTCATAGGGTAAGTTGAATCAATTCGGCAATTGGAAAGTTGAAGTTTTGGAAGATTGAGAAGTTTGATCGAGAGTTGACTTTGGTGATATAAGGGGCAGAATGCAATTTTAAGAGTTGGATTAGCTCCATTATATCATTTGGAACTTGCATGCAAAATTTGACGTTATTCTGGGTTGATTTGATATGTTTCAGTGCGAATTTTGGAAGTTGGAAAATTTGGAAATTCATGACTTTTATTCGAGGTGTGATTTGTACCTTCGGGGTTGTTTGATGTGATTTGAGGCCTCGACTAAGTTTGTATCATGTTTTAGGATGTGTTGGTATATTTGGTTGAGGTCCTGGGGGCCTTGGGTGTGTTTCGGATTGGATATGGACCATTTCTTCATGCTTTTGAGTTGTTGGTTTCTGTTTGCTGTTGCTCTTCGCAATCGCTAAGTGATTCTGGGAAACTCAGCATTTTTTCTCATCTCGGACGTGACAGTGGGCATGCTTCGCAAAGGTTCAACTGGTTGATGTTCACGTTCATTTAGGGTTCCACGTTCGCATAAGGGAATTGGAGGCTGGTGGAATGTTACTTGTCGTGTTCGCCAGATTTGGAATGCTTCACGAAGGTTGGAAAATCTGATCATCGCGTTCGCGAGGTGTTTCCCGCGAATGCGTAGCTGATTTCCTTGAGCAATGATTTTTGTGTTCCGCGATCGTGAGGTGTGTTCTGCGATTGCGTAACAGGAATGCTTGGGCAGAGTTATAAGAACTATATTTTGAGTTGTAGGCCTCGAATTTGAGCGATTTTTGAGGGGTTCTTCACCTGTTGGTTTAGGGTAAGTGTTCTTTACCGGATTTGATTTTATTTCATGATTCCATCTTTATTTTTATCATTAAATTAGTGATATGAGTTGGGGAAAATGAGAATTTTTTAGAAAACCTTTCAAAATATAAAATGATGATTTGAAGAGCGTATTGATATGAGAATTTGGTAATTCTTGTATGGTTGGATTCGTTACAAATGGGTGTTCAGATTTTACAATTTTTGTCAGGTTTAGAGACACGAGCCTGGGGGGTTTGTCTTTTGGGTTGGCTTTTAGTTCTTGTTAAATACAGAATCTTTATTATCCGAAATTGTTTCCTATGAGTTTTATTTATGATTTGAATTTATTTTGGCTAGATTTGAACCATCTGTAGGTTGTTTATCTCGAGGAGGTCATTTTAAAGTATCGATCTAGCTTCTTTGAGGTAACTATCTTGCCTAACTTTGTGTGGGAAAACTACCCATTAGGATTTGAGTCATTTGTGCTAATTGTGTCATGTGAAGGCCGTGTATGTGAGATGACAAGTACATGCTCGGGCTATTTGTGGAAATTTGACCGTTTAGGGCTCTTAGGTTATTATGTTCATTAGATATGAAGTTGATTGTCATGTTAAATCCCCATTTACTAAATTCACCCTTACGCGTCTTAATTGGATTAAATCGCTTCATGTTCTACCCTTATTGCCGATTAAACTCTTATGTGGCTTTACTGAAATTATTTCCCCTTTTTATCGTCATGTTATTCTTTTCGTAATTGCTTGACCTTAATTGAAATCGTTATTATCTATTCTGTAATTGCTTAGCCTTAATTGTAGTTTGTTATCCCTTTCCTTATTGACGTATTCTTATTTGGGGTCATCGATTCATATTGTGTCTCTTGCTGTCGAATTGCACTTTCTTGGAATCATTGTTACACATTACCTCTCCCTTGTTGAAATATTCTTGTTGAAAGTATTATTTCCTGGTTGTGTCTTTTTTTGTGAGTTCGTTCTTCCATTTCTTTGTGTTCTAAAGTTCTTGTATTCATTTTCTAATAGTATTCTCATGTTATTGTTGTTGTTGTTGTTGTTGTTGTTGTATTTAGTGTTGTTGAGCCGAGGGCTATGTGTTGTTGTGATATTGAAACTGGTTTGAGGAAATGTTGTGGAATGTGGGCACATATTGTGAAATTCATTTATTTTAGTTGTTATGTTTTTGGCATACATGTTTTGTTAAGAGAATTGTTATGTTGTTTGCACAGGTTTCTATCGTGCGGTTGTTAATGTGTTTACACGATGTTTCTGCCGTGCGGTTGTTATTGTGTTTGCATGAGGTTTCTACTGTGCAGTTGTTATTGTGTTGCACGAGGTTTCTGTCATGCTGTTGTTATTATTGATACGCATGTGGTGGTATAAGGTCTGGGTGTCTAAACGCATGCTGTGAGATAAGGTGGGCTTGAAACGCGTGGCCAGTAGGGGTACTACTAGAAGCAATATAGTGTGATAAGTTTGGCTAAAATACGGTATGATTTTTTGGGAAAATGATTTTTAAAACTAAATATAAAGGCTCCCGCGGTGAAATAAGGAAAGTTATGATTCATTTTACGATTTGAGCTTACGAGCCAGTTCCTCGAGAGGGCTCTTGTTGTCATTTCCCCTTTTTTGTGCACTTGTCATTCATTGTTGTTTTCCTTAGCATACTATTTTCCTTTGTGATGCACTTTTTGCTCAGTTCAATGTAGCTAATCTTGTTGTGATGGCTGCTGCTTCAAACTTCATTGCTGCTTTTATTACATTGTACATTTCATGGTAATCATTTCTTATGTGCCATTCATTATCTCTACTCCTATTTGTTGACTAGAATTGTGGTAGAACACTTGCACAAGAATACACGTATTTGCACAAGAATACACGTATTTGCACAAGAATACAGGTGAATCCTGACGTCATTAACCATTATACGCACTCTTGTCTACTTTCCTTCTGTGTAAGGTATGTTCTATTGGCATGTGAATCGTCCATGCGGATATGAGTGTAATGTGGGCACAAGATGCCAAGTGATTAGGGTTCAAGAATTGGAACCCGTGAGCTTATTATAAGGTCCAGTACCTCATGGAAATGCTTGAACAAATTTGGTGTAACAACGGTTGTTCTTATTGAGTTGTTTCTTGTTTTTCCTTTTATTTTGATTTCACCGAACTTAAGTTGTGTCCAGGTTACTCTACTACATTATTACCTGACTGCTTCCTGTTAAATATTGTTGTTATTGGTGTCTCGTTGCAAGTATTGTTTGGTATTCCTTATCGTACGTAGTTATATATTAATATTGTTTTTCTCTGTTAGTTCACCTTCACACTTGTTCAGTTTGTTTAGTCCGGTAGGTGTCTTGACTGTCCCTCATTGCTACTTTACCGAGGTTAGTCTTGATACTTACTGGTACCGTTGTGGTGTACTCATACTACGATTCTGCACATTTATTTGCAGGTCCAGATGCCATGGTTATTGTTGATTATTAGTTTGATGGTCGAGTTGTGGAGACTCGAGGTAAACCTGCCATCGCATTCGCAAGCCTCGAAGTCACCTTTTGATATTTTTGTTGTACTATTTAATTCTATCTTGAACAGTTGCAGTTAGGATTTTTTTAGCAAGCTCGGTAGAGCTTATGACCATTTCCACCGGTTTTGGGATGTTATTTCATGTTGTAAATGTTGAGTTCATTTTAAAAAATCTGGTTTCTACTTAATAGTTGGTTAAATTTTTTATTAATTCAGTAAGTGTTAGGCATAAATATTCTTAGAAACTAGGTGCCGTCACGACATCCTACGGAGGGAAATTGGGGTCGTGACAAGGTTGTATCAGAGCTCTAGGTCCATAGGTACTACGAGTCATAAGCGAGTTTAGTAGAGTCTATCGGTACAAAAGACGTTTTTACTCATCTTCGAGAGGCTAGGAAACTATTAGAAATATCCGATTTCTGCTTAATAGTAGGTTAAATTCTTCTATTAATTTAGTAAGTGTTAGGCTAAAAGATTCTTAGAAAGTAGGTGCCATCACGACATCCTACAGAGGGAAATTGGGGTCGTGACAAGTTGGTATCAGAGCTCTAGGTTCATAGGTGCTACGAGTCATAAGCGAGTTTAATAGAGTCTTGCGGATCGGTACGAAGACGTCTGTACTTATCTTCGAGAGGCTAGGAAACTATTAGAAATATCCGATTTCTGCTTAATAGTAGGTTAAATTCTTCTATTAATCTAGTAAGTGTTAGGCTAAAAGATTCTTAGAAAGTAGGTGCCATCACGACATCCTACAGAGGGAAATTGGGGTCGTGACAAGTTGGTATCAGAGCTCTAGGTTCATAGGTGCTACGAGTCATAAGCGAGTTTAATAGAGTCTTGCGGATCGGTACGAAGACGTCTGTACTTATCTTCGAGAGGCTAGGAAACTATTAGGACAGTTTCACTTCCATCATTCCTATCGTGCGAGTTTATTGGTCTTAGAGTTTGAACCTTTGTCATTCTATTCTCTCATAAATGGTGGGGACACGAGATGCAGTTATTGAAAATGTTTACCCCAGAGCTGGTGTTGCTAGGGGCCGAGGCAGAGGCAGAGGTATAGGGCGAGGAGGAGCACGTGCTCCAGCTAGAGCGCCTGTCAGAGCAGCTGTTTAGGAGCCGCTAGTAGCTCCTGTTGGAGACAGGTACCGGAGGCGCCTGTTGTGACCCCAGGACTTCAGGAGACTTTAGCATAGTTCCTGAGCATGTTTGGTACATTGGCTCAAGCGGGGTTGATTCCGTTTGCACCAGCTACTTCACAGATCAGGGGAGGAGCTCAGACTCCCGCAGCCTGTACTCCAGAGCAGCGAATCCACATCGGTCAGGTTCGAGGTGTCATGCCGATATATCCTGTTGTCCCAGTTCAGCCCGTGATTAGGGCAACATCATATGAGGAAGAACAACTTAGACTTGGGAGGTTCAAGAAGTATTACCCTCCTATTTTCAGTGGTTTGGCTTCAGAGGATGCGCATGTGTTCCTAGGGGAGTGCTACCATATTGTCCACCCTATGGGTATTGTGAAGACGAGTGGGGTTGCTTTTACTTCCGTCCAGCTTAAGAGAGCAACATATCCGTGGTTGAGAGCGTACGAATTGGATAGCCCGGCCGATGCAGCTTCACTTTCACGGACTTAATTTTCAAAGATGTTCTTGAGAGAGTTTGTTCCTCAGATCCTTCGGGATGCATGGCGCGTAAAGTTTGAGAAGCTGGGCCAAGGCACTATGTTGGTGTCAGAATATGCCATTAGATTCAGTGATTTGTCCGTACATGCACCTGTTTTGGTTTCCACAGTCAGAGAGCCAGTCTGAAGGTTCATTGAGGGGCTCAATCAGGATATCCGGATCGTCATGGCTCGAGAGTTGGAGTCGGATCTTTCATTTCAGCAGGTAGTATAGATCGCTCGTCGATTAGAGGGCATGCAAGGTCAGGAGAGAGAGGGATAGTGAGGCTAAGAGGCCTCGTAGACCAGGAGGATTTACTGGTCCATATTTTGGAGGCAGGGTAAGGCATGGTAGAGGTTTTCTGAGTCAGTCAGTTCATTTTTCACTTTAGGCTTCGCACAACATTTCAGGTACCCATGGGTCTCAGGATACCCATACCTGACAGCTTCCACAGCCACGTCAGCGGAGAAGATGCTTAGATTGTGGATATACTAGTCACATGGTGAGAAATTGTTCAAGACTCTGGACAGATGTGTCACAATGGGGTATTCAGGCTATGAGTTCTGCTCCAATTGTTGATATCCCTGCACCGTCAGCTTAGGTGCAGGTCAGGCAAGTAGAGGGCGCCTAAAAGGGCGAGGCATGGCCTGTTAATGTGTTTTCAATAGTAGGGATGAGGCTTCCGCACTATATAATGTCGTATAGATATGGTTTCAACTTATTATAGAGGATCATCATTCATATTTTTGTTCTGGTTCTGCCTATAGGGAGAGTCCTTTTATTTTACTTCATATACTGGTGAGTTTCAGTATTTTGTACTCTATTTATGTGTTTACCGTTGTTCGGAGATTCTATAATGGTATCCCGTGTCTATCATTCTATTTTTATTCATTATTGAGAGTTATGAGATTAGGAGTGACTTTCTGTTACCTATTACGGTAGTTTTTGATGTGATTTTTGAGTGATTGGTTACGATCTCTGATGTAGATACTCAACCAATGTGGGAGTTCAGTATGTGTTGTGAATTTATTGGCAAAAAATTGAATTAGTGGAAGGTATCGATTGGTATGATGTGTATTCCACTTGTGATTCAGAGTTGGTAGTGAGACCCTCACGGTTTCATATGATTTGATGTGTTTGAACCGGGCTGCGTGCCGCAGAGGAAGTTATATCTTGATAAGATCCTTGTGATTTGTTCATATACTTTTATTCTTCCTTGTTAACTTCATAATGTCGCATGGTACTGATATGGAGGGGTGTCTGTCGGTCTTGTTTGATAGTTCCCTTATGTGTTTTCTCTACACATTCAGTCATATTGGTGATGTTCTTATTGAGTTTTAGCTTGCGAGGTATGTGCCCCAGTGCTGTTGGAAGTGACTTGTTGATTCGGGTGAATAGTTATGAGATCTTCATGTTTATTGATCGTTGTTAATGTTGTGAAGGTTTGAAACGGGGTTCTAACATATATGAGGCTAATTTCTGGTACTGGATTTAATTATAGGTAGCTACTATGGATGGATTTGTTTTTAAGGGCATGTGTGATGTGTTACGTCGAGTGGTTGTACCTTGTGGGTGTAGGCATAAGTTGTTGTAGCTGGTTGAGGTTGATATCGTGTGTTGATGTGGGAATCGAGTCTTTTGGGAATGATTGGATGGTGAGAAATTTGGTTCTAAGGTTACCAGTGTGGGTGAACGGAATAAATTTCAGTTGAGACGGTGTTGCAGGGCTTATGTCGATTGGGGTGACGTTGAATCCTCCGCGGGTGTATGTATGGTAACTTCACTTAGGGTGTTCCGCGTTCGCATAAGGGAATTGGAGGCTGGTGGAATGTTACTTGTCGCGTTCGCCAGATTTGGAATACGTTCGCGAAGCTTGGCCAATTTGTTCATCGCGTTCGCGAGGTGTTTTCCGCGAATGTGTATCTCATTTCCTTGAGCAATGATTTTTTTGTTCCGCGATCGCGTAAGAGGAATGCTTGGGCAGAGTTATAAGAACTCTATTTTGATTTGTACGCCTCGTATTTGAGCGATTTTTAAGGGGTTCTTCACCTGTTGATTTGGGGTAAGGTTTCTCTACTGGATTTGATTTTATTTCATGATTCCATCTTTATTTTTATCATTAAATTAGTGATTTGAGTTGAGGAAAATGGGAATATTTTAAAAAATCTTTCAAAATATAAAATGAGGATTTGAAGGGCGTACTAGTATCAGAATTAGGTAATTCTTGTATGGTTAGACTCGTTATGAATGGGTNGGGGGGGGGGGGGGGGGGGGGGGAGGTTGACTTTTAGTTCTTGTTAAAGACAGAGACTTTATTATCCGAAAATGTTTCTTATGAATTTTATTTATGATTTGAAGTTATTTTGGCTAGATTTGAGCCATCCATAGGTTGTTTCTCTTGAGAAGGTCATTTTAAAGTATCGGTCTAGCTTTTTTGAGGTAACTATCTTGCCTTTGTGTGGGGGAACTACCCCTTAGGATTTGAGTCATTTGTGCTAATTGTGTCATGTGAAGGCCGTGTACGCGAGGTGACGAGTACATGCTCGGACTATTTGTGGAAATTTGACCGTTTAGGGTTCTTAGGTTCTTATGCTCATTAGATATGAAGTTGATTGTCATGTTAAATCCTCATTTACTAAATTCACCCTTACGTGTCGTAATTGGATTAAATCGCTTCATGTTTACCCTTATTGCCGATTAAACTCTTATGTGACTTAATTGAAGTTGTTGCCAATTTTTATCGTTATGCTATTCTTTCCGTAATTGCTTGACCTTAATGTAAATTATTATTATCTCTTTTGTAATTTCTTAGCCTTAATTGTAGTTTATTTTCCCTTTAATTATTGAATTATTCGTATTTGGGGTCATCGATTCATGTTATCTCTCTTGTTGTCGAATTGCACTTTCGTGGAATCATTGTTACCCATTACATCTCCCTTGTTGAACTATTCTTGTTGAGAGTATTATTTCCCTATTGTGTCTTTCCTTGTGAGTTCGTTCTTCCATTTCTTTATGTTCTGAAGTTCTTGTGTTGTTTTTCTTGTTGTATTCTCGTGTTATTGTTGGTTTTGTTGTTGTATTTAGTGTTGTTGAGTCGAGGTCTATGTGTGGTTGTGATATTTAAACTGATTTGAGGAAATATTGTGGCATGTGGGCACATATTGTGAAAGTCAATTATTTGAGTTGTTATGTTTTGGCTTACGTGTTTTGTTGAGAGAATTGTTATGTTATTTTCACGAGGTTTCTGTCGTGCGGTTGTTATTGTGTTTGCAAGAGATTTCTGCCGTGCGGTTTTTATTGTGTTTGCACGAGGTTTCTGCCGTGCGGTTGTTATTGTGTTACACGAGGTTTTTGTCATGCGGTTGTTATTGTGTTGCACGAGGTTTCTGTCTTGATGTTGTTACTATTGATATGCATGCAGTGGTATAAGGTCTGGGTGTTGAAACGCATGCGGTGAAATAAGGTGGGCTTGGAACGCGTGGCTAGTAGGGGAACTACTAGAATCCAAGCGGTTTGATAAGGTGAAATAAAACGCGGGATGCTATTTTGGGAAAATGATTTTCAGAACTAAATATAAAGACTCACGCGGTGATATAAGGAAAGTTGTGATTCATTTTACGATTTGAGACTACGAGTGGTACCTCGGGAGGGCTCTTGTTGTCATTTCCCATTTTCTGTGCACTTGTCTTTGATTGTTGTTTTCCTTAGCATACTACTAATTGTTTTCCTCCATGATGCACTTTTTGCTCAGTTCTATGTAGCTAATATTGTTGTGCTGGTCAATGCTTCATACTTCATTACTACTTTATTACAATGTACATTTTGTTGTGATCATTGCTTATGTGACATTCATTGTCTCTACTCCTATTTGTTGATTGGAATTGTGGTAGAACACTTGCACAAGTATACACGTAGTTAAATCACCCTATCAGTTTCAAAAGGTGAATCCTGGCATCATTAACCATTATACGTACTCTTGTTTATTTTCCTTCTATGTGAGGGATGTTCTATTGGCATGTGAGTCGTCCATTCGAATATGAGTTGTAATGTGGGCACAAGATGCGAAGTGATTAGGATTCAAGAATTGGGACCCGTGAGCTGTGATTATGAGGTTCAGTACCTCGTGGAAATGCTTGAACAAATTTGGTGTGACAACGGTTGTTCTTATTGAGTTGTTGATGGTTTTTCCTTTATTTTGATTTCACCGAACTTAGACTATGTCCAACTTACTCTACGGCATTATTACCTGACTGCTTCGTGTTAAATATTGTTGTTATTGGTGTCTCGTTGTAAGTATTGTTTGGTATTCCTTATCCTGCTTAGTTATATATTAATATTATTTTTCTCTGTTAGTTCACCTTCACACTTGTTCAGGTTGTTTAGTCTGGTAGGTGTCTTGACTATCCTTCGTCACTATTCTACCGAGGTTAGTCTTGGTACTTACTTGGTACCGCTGTGGTGTACTCATACTACGATTATGCACATTTTTGTGCAGATCCAGATGCCATGGTTGCTGTTGATTATTAGTTGGTTGGTCGAGCTGTGGGACTCAAAGTAAATCTGTTGTCACATTCGCAGACTCAGAGTCACCTTCTGATATTTTCACTGTACAGTTTAATTCTATCCCGAGCAGTTGCATTTAGAGATTTTTCTAGCAAACTCAGTAGAGCTTATGACTTGTAGTACCGGTTTTGGAATGTTATTTCATTTTGTATATGTTGAGTTCATTTAGAAATATCTGGTTTCTGCTTAATAGTTCTGTTGGTTAAATTCTTCTATTAATTCAGTAAGTATTACGCTTACTTAGTCTTGGAGATTAGGTGTCGTCA
Organism: Nicotiana knightiana; assembly: GCA_005239525.1. Taxonomy (NCBI): domain Eukaryota; kingdom Viridiplantae; phylum Streptophyta; class Magnoliopsida; order Solanales; family Solanaceae; genus Nicotiana; species Nicotiana knightiana. The sequence continues at coordinate 36,884 of ML379000.1, read as the reverse complement.
CGATATCCTACGGAGGGAAATTGGGGTCGTGACATATACAATTTATCAAATATATACAAAATAGTTTAAAATGAGTCTTCTATGATTGTAGACCATCAATTTAGTAAATTTAGTAAATCCCCTTGTCACGATATGTTCTTTCTCTTTCTCTCTTTCAAATCAACCATCTTTCTACAAGTTTCTTTTCTTCTAAAGCTCAGAATTTTCTCTAACAATGGCGAAGAAAGGGATTACATTTTTTACCGATTTGATTTTTTCCATGGCTGGAGTTGCCGTCTTTTCTAGGCTTCCCCTTTTCTTCTAGGTGTTCCAATGGCCGACAAGCAACATATGGATATTAATCAATAAATTTTGTAGGAACCTGACTCACTACCATTGACAACCATTATGTCACGACCCCAAATCCTGAACGGCCGTGATGGCGCCTACGTGGAACTAGGCTAGCCGACTACCGCATGTTCGCAATTTCTTTTTAAAAACCCCAATAAAGTTTCAAGCATTTCACAAAATATACAGAAATTACTGAATATAATAGGCCAATTATACAATACCGCCAACCCCAAAATCCGGAACCAACATGTCATGAGCATCTAGAGAAATAAGCCAAAAGAACTGTTATAATACAAAACCTTCGAATAAAAGCTAAATACAACAAGAAGGAAAAATAGAGATGTTGCGGACGCTGAACAACTACCTCTATATCCCACAATACGGCTCTGCGCGAAATAAAAGGCTAATGCTCGATATCTGCTCCTGAATCTGCACACAGAGGTACAGGGAGTAATGTGAGTACGCCAACTCAGTAGTAATGAAAATAAATCAAGCCTAAGCAGTAAGGAAACACATAAAATCAATGCCATCAAATCACAATATACACAGCCTTACTTTCCAACAGTGTAAACATAGATATACGAAATCATCAAGCCTTAAAATCAACTTCAGAAAAAGTCCTTTAAAGAATGCACCTTTTTAACAACTTTAAAACGAAGGATTTGGTATGCAAATGAATGTAGTAAAATCATAAGTAGACCCTCGGGCAAAAATATGCATCATAATCAGCCCCTCGGGCATGCCTCACAATCACTCAGCACCTCACAATCACTCATGCCTCCCAATCACTCATGCCTCCCAATCACTCGTCACTCGGCACTCGGTGCGCTCACTGGGGGTGTGTACAGACACCGGAGGGGCTCCTTCAGCCCAAGCACTAATATCACTCAGCACCTCACCATCACTCTTGGCCCTCGACCACATTTAGCAGAACCACTCAAAAGGCCCCTCGGGCGAATCAGTAAAAACAGGGTACTCGACCCAAAACATCATTTTAAATCTCATCTAGTGTAAATCAGGCTCAGTTTCGAGAAACAATATGCACAATGATGCTGAGTGAAATCATCAACAAATAGTGAGGAAAAACAACAGTAAAAATCCCAAGGGGTATAAACAGATCGGCACGAGGCCCCAAACACGGCTTATAGCCCAAATACTTCACAAATCTTCAAAACATAATTTTAACATATGGTTTTGAGTAAATATGCAAATAATTAGTTTTCGCGGAGAGGACCTAGTCCAATCCAAAAATCAGTATGCGCCATATACTCGTTATCCGACATGTGCGCCTTTCTAAAATCAGTGAGAAAATATGCAGTCTGGGGTTCCATACCCTCATGACAAGATTTATAACCATCACTTACCTCTACCGGGCCACAACACTAGTCCCGATGCTCTTGCCCCTCGAGCTGGCTCCCGATTGCTCTGAATCTAGCAGAACCAGTTTAACATCATCAATATATATATCAAAGGAACTCAACCCAATCAAAAATTATCAAATTATACAAGAATCTCGAAATTCGGCCAAACCCGAGCACCGGGCCCACGTCTCGGAATTTGATAATTTTTACATCATTAGAATCCTCGTCCTCCCATGATTCAATACATACCAAGAACATTAAAATCGGACCACAATTGCCCACTCAAATCCTCAAAAGAAGAATCAATTTCCCATGCACCCCTTCTTCCCCAATTTGGGTTTAATTCCAGCAAATTCTATGGTTTAATCACTTAGAAATCGACATATAAACGAGTTATGAAGTTAAAAACCTTACCTCCAAGTGATTCCCTTCAATTCCCCCTTCAATCCTCTCAAAAGTGCTCCCAACTTCGTCAATAATGGAGGAAATATGAGCCAATTTCGTACAACAGGCCTTTTAAAACATTCTGCCCAGCTATAAAATTTCCTTCACTGCGATCGCAAACCTTGGCACGTGATCGCGATGCATAGACCAACCAACCAATGCGGTCGCAAACCAATACATGCGATCGCATAGAACAATTCTCCACCCCATACACACGCCTCAAAAATACTCTATGCTATCGCAGAACCACCCACGCGATCGCGCTGCCTATCCTGCCCAACCTATGCGATCGCAATCCTAACCACGCGATCGCAAACATCCTCCCTCGATCTCGTAGAAGGAAACCAGAACCTCACACCAGCAACAAATTTGCCCAGTTTTCAAGCCAAGAATTGGTCCGTTAATCACCCGAAACACACCCGAGGCCCTCGGGACCTCAACCAAACATACCAACATATCCCATAACATCATTCAAACTTAGCCAAGCCTTTGAAACACCAAAAACAACGCAACAACACCAAAATCGCATCAAATTCAAGCCTATGAACTTTGAAACTTCCAAATTTCGCCAACTATGTCGAAACCAACCAAAACACCTACGATTGACCTGAAATTTTCCAGACATATCCAAAATGATATTACGAACTGCTCCAACTTTCGGAATTCCATTCCGACCCCGATAGCCTATTATCCACTGCCGACCGAAAATCGTCAAAAAACTAATTTTCGCCAATTCAAGCCTAATTGTACACCGGACATCAAAACTTCATTCTGAACACACTCCTAAGTCCCATATCACCTAACGAAGCTATCCGAGCCATAAATAC
>ML379000.1:0-33894 GCA_005239525.1 Nicotiana knightiana | reverse complement strand
GGGGGGGGAACGGGGTAAATCTCACGGAATGACCGGCCAGGTCGTTACATCCTCCCCCTCTTAAACAAACGTTCGTCCTCAAACGGGTTTAGAAACATACCTGGAGTCTCGAATAGGTGAGGATATCTGTCCCGCATCTCCCGCTCGGTTTCCCAGGTGGCATCCTCCACCGGCTGCCCTCTCCACTTAACCTTTACTGAAACTATATCCTTAGACCTTAGCTTTCTGACTTGTCGACCCAAAATAGCCACTGGCTCTACCTCATATGACATATAACCCTCAAGATGAACCGTGCTGAAGTCCAAAACATGGGAAGGGTCACCAACATACTTTCGGAGCATCGAAACATGGAATACTGGATGAATACTCGATAAACTGGGAGGCATAGCAAGCCTATAAGCCGCCTCCCCAACCCTCTGAAGCACCTCAAATGTCCCAATGAACCTGGGACTCAGGTTCCCTTTCTTCCCGAGTCTCATAACACCCTTCATGGGTGACACCTTCAGCAACACCTTATCCCCAACCATGAAAGACACGTCTCGGACCTTCCTGTCCGCATAACTCTTCTGCCTAGACTGCACCGTGCGAAGCCGCTCCTGAATCAACTTCGCCTTACTCAATGCGTCCTGAACTAAGTCTGTGCCCAACAACCTAGCCTCGCCCGGCTCAAACCAACCAACCAGAGACCTGCACCTCCTACCATATAAAGCCTCATACGGAGCCATCTGGATACTCGACTGATAGCTGTTATTATATGAAAACTCTGCTAGTGGCAGAAACTGGTCCCATGAACCACCAAAGTCAATCACACAAGCACGCAACATATCCTCTAAAATCTGAATGGTGCGCTCTGACTGCCCGTCGGTCTAAGGATGAAACGTTGTGCTCAACTCAACCTGAGTACCCAACTCTCTCTGCACGGCTCTCCAAAACTGGGATGTGAACTGAGTGCCTCTGTTGGAAATGATAGAAACTGGAACCCCATACAATCGGACAATCTCCTGGATATAAATCTCAGCTAACCTCTCTGAAGAATAAGTAGTACCAACAGGAATGAAGTGCGCGGACTTGGTCAGCCGATCCACAATAACCCATATAGAATTAAAGCTCCTCGAAGTCCGTGGGAGTCCAACTACGAAGTCCATGGTGATCCGCTCCCACTTCTACTCCAGAATATCAAACCTCTAAAGTNATCAAATCTCGAAGCCCATCTACATTGGGCACGCAAATCCGGCCCTGCATCCTCATGACCCCATCATCACCAATAACCACATCCCTGGCATCACTGCGACGGACCCTGTCCTGAAGAACAAGCAAATATGGATCATCATACTGACGTGCTCTAATCTGATCGTAAAGAGAAGATCTGGAGGCCACACAAGACAACACCCGCGGGGGCTCTGATAGATCCAATCTCACCAACTGACCTGTTAAGGCCTGAACATCAAGGGCAAATGGCCGCTCTGCTACTGGAAGGTAGGCTAGATTCCCCAAACTCTCTGCTCTGCGACTCAAGGCATCGGCCACTACATTGGCCTTCCCCGGATGATATAAGATAGTGAGATCATAATCCTTGAGGAGCTCTAACCATCTCCTCTTACGCAAATTCAAGCCCTTCTACCTCAGCAGATACTGCAAACTACGATGATCAGTGAAGATCTCACACTGCACTCCATACAAATAGTACCGCCAAATCTTCAAGGCATGAACAATAGCAGCTAACTCAAGATCGTGCACTAGATAATTCTTCTCGTGCACCTTCAACTGTCTGGACGCGTAGGCAATCACCCTACCGTCCTGCATCAATACCGCTCCCAAGCCAACTCTAGAAGCATCACAATAGACTGTGTAAGAACCCGAACCAGCAGGCAAAACTAGTACTGGAGCCGTAGTCAATGCTGACTTGAGATTCTGAAAGCTCTCCTCACACTCATCAGACCATCTGAATGGAGCACCATTCTGGGTCAATCTGGTCAAAGGTGAAGCAATAGAAGAGAATCCCTCTACAAAGTGACGGTAATAATCCGCCAAACGAAGGAAACTCCTAATCTCTGTAGTTGAGGACGGTCTGGACCAACTCTCCACCACCTCTATCTTCTTTGGATCAACCTGAATCCCCTCACTAGACACCACGTGCCCCAAGAAAGCTACCGAACCAAGCCAAAACTCACACTTGGAGAATTTCGCATAAAGCTTCTCCTCCCTCAACCTCTGTAACACAACTCTCAAATGCTGAGCATGCTCTTCCTGGCTACGAGAATAAACCAGGATGTCATCAATGAACACAATGATGAAGGAATCAAGATAAGGCTGAAACACATTGTTCATCAATTGCATGAACGCAGCTGGGGCATTGGTCAGCCTAAACAACATAACCAAGAACTCATAATGACCATATTTGGTCCTGAAAGTAGTCTTCGGAATGTCAGAATCCTGAATCCTCAACTGATGATACCCAGATCTCAAATCAATCTTGGAAAACACCCTGGCTCCCTGAAGCTGGTCAAACAAATCATCAATGAGGGGCAAGGGATACCGGTTCTTCACCGTAACCCTATTCAACTGCTAATAGTCAATACACATACGCATGGACTCATCCTTCTTCTTTACGAACAACACCGGTGCACCCCAAGGTGACACACTAGGCCGAATGAACCCCTTATCCAGGAGTTCCTGAAGCTGCTCTTTCAATTCCTTTAGCTCCGGTGGTGCCATACGATAAGGAGAAATAGGCTGAGTGACTGACACCAAGTCAATACCAAAATCAATATCCCTGTCAGGTGGCATGCCTGGCAGGTCTGCATGAAACACATCCGGAAAGTCACGAACCACCGGAACTGAATCAATAGCGGGAGTCTCACCACTGACATCCCTCACGAAGGCCGAATACGATAAACACCCTTTCTCAACCATGCGCTGAGCCTTCAGGTAGGATATCACCCTGCTAGGCATATACTCGGAAGAACCTCTCCACTCAACCCTCGGACACCCCGACATAGCTAAGGTCACGGTCTTATCGTGACAATCAAGAACAACATGGCACGAAGATAACCAATCCATGCCCAATATCACGTCAAAATCGACCATGCTGAGTAGCAGTAGGTCCACTCGGGTCTCAAGACCCCCGATAGATATCATGTATGACCGATACACGCGGTCCACAATAACAGTATAGCCCACCGGAGTCGACACATGAACATAGGTGACTAGAGACTCACGGGGCACATCCAGAAAACCGGCAAAATATGAAGAAACATAGGAATATGTAGAACCAGGGTCAAATAAAGCCAAGGCATCACGTCAACAGACTGATACAATACCTGCGATCATGGCATCTAAGGCCATAGCATCCGGCCTAGCTGGAAATGCATGCATGCGAGCCTGACCTCCCCTTGCTCGACTTCCCTCTCTAGGGCGGCCTCTGGCTGACTGACCACCACCCCTGGCTTCCTGGGCGGGTGGTGAAGTGACTGGAGCTAAAGTCGAGGGCTGGCCCCTCTGCTGAGAAGATCCACCGGAACGGCGGGGACACTGCCTCCACCCGTGCCCGAACTCTCCACACTCAAAATAACTCCCTGGAGCTGGAGGCGGGGACTGATAGAAACCCCTAGCACCTGTACGGCCACTGGAAGACTCCTGCATAGAAGAACCCTGAACTAGAGGTGCTCGAGCTACACTCTGAGCTGGGAGGGCACCAAATGAAGTACGGCCTGACTGAGGACCACGGGGACCCTACCCCGATAAGGCACCACTATATGCTGCACGGCCTAACTGAGGAGGCCTGAATGAACGGCCCCACTGCTGAAACTGTCCCCTGAAGGGAGCACTACTGGAACTTCCCGAACCACGAGGCCTCTTGGCCTCTCTCTCCTCCCGCACCTGGCAGCGAACGGACTCAATATCTCGAGCTATGTCAACAACCTGCTAGAATGAAGCACCCAATACTCTCTCTCGGGTCATAAATAATCGAAGTTGATAAGAAAGACCATCTACAAACCTCCTCATCCTTTCCCTATCAGTAGGGATAATCTCAGAAGCATGCCTAGCCAACTCGGAAAACCTCATCTCGTACTGAGTGACTGATAAGTCTCCCTGGCGCAACTGCCCAAACTGCCTGCGCTTCTCCTCTCTGTGGGGCTGAGAAACATACTTCTCCAAAAAGATCGTGGAGAACTGCTTCCAGGTAAGAGGTGCTGAACCAACCGATCTACGCCTCTCGAATGACTCCCACCAGGTAAAGGCAGCACCCGCAAACTGAAATGTAACAAATGAGACCCCACTGGTCTCCAAAATACCCGCGGTACGCAGTATCCTCTGGCACCTATCTAGAAATCCCTGGGCATCCTCGCCCTCTGTACCGCTGAAAGTCGGAGGCTAAAGTCTACTGAATCTCTCCAACCTGCGCTGCTCGTCCTCAGGCATATCAGGGACCACATAATCCTGGACCGGAGCAATTGGCTGAGCTGGGGCTGCCCCCGGTGCCTGAATACCCTGTGCAGCCTGCTCAGGTGCCCGGGCAGCTGGAGTCTGGTTGCCTCCCCCGGCCTGAGCTGTGGTGGCAGTAGAAGACATGGCGACTGCCTGAGCCAAACTGGTGCATACTGTCAAATCTGAGACAGGGTCTCCTGAAGACCCGGAATAACCATAGGCACTGCTGGTGCCTGAGCCTTTCCCGCTGGGACACCATCGGCGGGAACCTGATCCTGATCAATAGGGGGATCCTGTGGTACTGCCCCGGCTACTACGCGGGCTGGCCTCCTACCTCTACCACGGCCTCGACCTCTCGATGGTCTAGCCGGTGACTGGTCACTCTGATTGGTATGGCGTGTCCTCACCATCTGTGAGAGAATGAAACAATGTAAGTTCAGATTTCAAGAATCAATAGATCAACACGAAAGAGTTCAAGAAAAATAGAAATATTTTCCTAAAAGTTCGGCAGCCTCTCGAAGATAAGTACAGACGTCTCCGTACCGATCCGCAAGACTCTACTAAACCCGCTCATGACCGTTGAGTCATATGTAACCTAGGGCTCTGATACCAAACTATCACGACCCCAAATAATGACCGGCCGTGATGGCGCCTATCGTGGAACTAGGCTAACCGACTACCGCATGTTCGCAATTTCTTTTTAAAAACCCCAATAAAATTACAAGAATTTCACAAAATATACAGAAATTACTGAATATAATAGGCAATTATACAATACCCCCAACCCCAAAACCCGGAACCAATATGTCATGAGCATCTAGAGAAATAAAATGAACTATTATAATACAAAACCTTCGAATAAAACCTAAATACAACAAGAAGGGAAAACAGAGATGCTGCAGACGCTGAACAACTACCTCTATATCCCGTAATCCGGCTCCGTGCGAAATAAAAGGCTAATGCTCGATATCTACTCCTGAATCTGCACACAGAGGTGCAGAGAGTAATGTGAGTACGCCAACTCAGTAGTAATGAAAATAAATCAAGTCTAAGAAGCAAGGAAACACATAAAATCAATGCCATCAAATCACACTATACACAGCCTTACTTTCCAACAGTGTAAACATAGATATACGAAATCATCATGCCTTAAAATCAACTTCAGAAAAAGTCCTTTAAAGAATGCACCTTTTTAACAACTTTAAAATGAAGGATTTGGCATGCAAATGAATGTAGTAAAATCATAAGTAGCCCCTTGGGTAAAAACATGTATCATAATCAGCCCCTCGGCCATGCCTCACAATCACTCAACACCTCACAATCACTCATGTCTCCCAATCACTTGTCACTCGGCACTCGATGCGCTCACTGGTGGTGTGTACAGACTCTGGATGGGCTCCTTCAGCCCAAGCGCTAATATCACTCAGCACCTCACCATCACTCTTGGCCCTCGGCCACACTCAGCAGAACCACTCAAAAGGCCCCTCGGACGAATCAGTAAAAACAGGGTACTCGACCCAAAACATCATTTTAAATCTCATGTAGTGTAAATCAGGCCGAGTTTCGAAAAACAGTATGCACAATGATGCTGAGTGAAATCATCAACAAATAGTGAGGAAAAACAGCAGTAAAAATCCCCCAAGGGGTCTAAACAGATCAGCACGAGGCCCCAAATACGGCTTATAGCCCAAATACTCCACAAATCTTTAGAACATAATTTTTAACATAAGGTTTTGAGTAAATATGCAACTCATTAGTTGCCGCGGAGAGGACCTCGTCCAATCCAAAAATCAGTATGCGCCACATACTCGTCATCCGACATGTGCACCTTTCTAAAATCAGTGAGAAAATATGCAGTCCGGGGTTCCATACCCTCATGACAAGATTTATAACCATTACTTACCTCTACCGGGCCACAACACTAGTCCGCAATGCTCTTTCCCCTCTAACTGGCTCCCGATTTCTCCGAATCTATCAGAACCAGTTTAACATCATCAATATATATATCAAAGGAACTCAACCCAATCAAAAATTATCAAATTGTACAAGAATCTCGAAATTCAGCCGAACCCGAGCCCCGGTCCAACGTCTAGGAATTTGATAATTTTTATATCATTAGAATCCTCGTCCTCCCACGATTCTATACATACCAAGAACACTAATATCGGACCACAATTGGCCACTCAAATCCTCAAAAGAAGAATCAATTTCCCATGCACCCCGTCTTCCCCAATTTGGGTTTAATTCTAGCAAATTTTATGGTTTAATCACTTAGAAATCGACATATAAACGAGTTATGAAGTTAAAAACCTTACCTCCAAGTGATTCCCTTCAATTCCCTCTTCAATCCTCTTAAAATTGCTCCCAACTTCATCAACAATGGAGGAAATATGAGCCAATTTCGCACAACAGGCCTTTTAAAACATTCTGACCAGCTATAAAATTTCCTTCACTGCGATCGCGAACATTGGCATGCGATCGCGATGCATAGACCAACCAACCAATGTGATCGCAGACCAACACATGAGATCGCATAAAACAATTCTCGACCCCATACACGCGCCTCAAAAATACTCTACGCGATCGCAGATCCACCCACGCGATCGCACTGCCTATCCTGCCCAACCTATGCGATCGCAATCCTAACCACGAGATCGCATAGAACAAAATGACTGCCCCACTATTTTACTCTACGCGATCGCGAAGATCCTCCTACGATCGCGTAGAAGGAAACCGGAACCTCACACCAAAAACAAATCTGCCTAGTTTCCAAGCCAAGAATTGGTCCGTTATTCACCCGAAACACACCCGAGGCCCTCGGGACCTCAACCAAACATACCAACATATCCCATAACATCATTCAAACTTAGTCTAGCCTTCGAAACACCAAAAACAATGCAACAACACCAAAATCGCATCAAATTCAAGCCTATGAACTTTGAAACTTCCAATTTCGCCAACTATGCCGAAACCAACCAAAACACCTCTGATTGACCTGAAATTTTGCAGACATATCCAAAATGACGTTACGAACCTGATCTAACTTCCGTAATTCTATTCTGACCCCGATAGCCTATTTTCCACTGCCGACCGAAAATCGCCAAAAAACTAACTTTCGCCAATTCAAGCCTAATTCTACACCGTACATCAAAACTTCATTCCGAATACACTCCTAAGTCCCAAATCACCTAACAAAGCTATCCGAGCCATAAAATACGCTTTCCGAGGTCGTTCACCAATAGGTCAACTCTCAGTTGACTTTCTCAACTATTATGCTACTTTAAAAGGCTAAATGCCTAAATTCTAACCATAACCACTCCGGACCCAAACCAACTGACCCAACACAACAAAAAAACAGGTAGCAATATATAACAAATACAGAAATAGGGGGGAAAACGGAGTAAATCTCACGGAATGACTGGCCAGGTCGTTACACATTAAAAAAGCTTCGAAGCCTTGATTTCGAATTCAGTCTTTCAGAAATATTATTTTTATAGATTGGGTGTTATTGCAAAAGGTTGATAATATTCTATGAAGTTTATATCTCGATTTTGAGGTATTTGGTGAAGATTAAATTTTATTTGACTGGATTTTCATATCGAAATTCGAAGTAGAAGCAATAGAACACACCACATACAAATGTATACAAATCATATACAAAATACATATAAAAGACATATTTGATAAAAACTTTATGAAAATTGTATTTAACTTGTATGATGTTGTAGTTGTATTTAACGTAAGAATGATGTATGAAAGTTATAGATAAGTTGTATATTGTATAATTAGTTATATGAAATTTATTTTTAGTATGCATATTATTGTAGATATATCCAATTTTCTATAAAATTTGTATGAATTTTGTTTTAAATTTGTATCCTATTATACCATACATTATTCATTTCTTAAAATAAGTAATTATGATATTAAAATAGTTAATACACAATTGGAAGGAGTCTTATGTAGATGGAAGGATAACTTGGACTTTGTTCCCTTCAGTTACGCCATTTTCCAAGCAAAGAATCCCCTAATTTAAGGCACTAATAATATATTTTATATAAATTATAAGAAAAACTTGCTTAGGGCGGGTAATATATAAAATTTGGCAATTTTGGTCCTATTCGGGCTCAAAATTAGGCCAAGTTTTCCCTAAAATTAGTTCAAAACTAGTCCTTTTAAATTTTAAAATTTATAGATCAAAACATTAATGTTCCTTCTAAAATAATATAAAGTGTACTTATAAAATGCAACATCACTCCTAATTAATTAGAATAAACTATACCACAATGTGAAACTATTTTTGTATTTTCAAAGATTATACTAAAATAAAATTAGAGAAAAATAAGTTGAAATCATAGTAAAAGTAAAATAATATCACTATAAATATACTAATGACTTTAAATGAAATCAAATAAAAATATATAATAAGATGAGAAATATTACAAAGATGAAACATTTTTTGTATTTTTGATTTCTTTAAATACTAAAATAAAATACTATATATAAGAATCCTTAAAAAGTTAACATAAACTCAAATAGATATGTATAAGATACTAGAGTAGCTTGAAAATACAACGGGTTAAAAATTACGTGCTTATAATGATTTTAAAAATTAGAGCTATTGATACTAAGTGGGATAAAGAGCCTATGAATATAGGCTATATTTTCAATGAACAAATTAAGATTAATAGGGTCATCAATTTCATTGTTAATCAATACTAAAAGATGAATTCCTTAATATATATGTGAGAATAGTATAAAAAAAATCAATTAAAGTGGACAGTAGGGAGTAATGTATATCGAGGATCAACTTGACAATCTCAACTGCTTCCACCAAAGCTTGTTGATCGGGCAATGGCCTAAAGTCAAAAAACATGAAATAATTCACCATGGCATTTGTGCAACTTCAGCTGACCGAGGACATGACCTTTGATAGGAATGTATGGAGGTCGGGGATTAGGGTAGTAGAGTAGGTAGCCTAAAGTGTTCATAACAGTAGATTTGACACGTTATTTTCGTTCATTGTTGATCACCTTACTATCGTGTTGTTTTATCCTGCTTTTATATTATTTTATGGTACTGTCCCTTCTTGTCTATATTTTCATTAATGTGATGCTTATACTTTCCTGAGCCGAGGGTCTATTGGAAACAACCTCTCTATTCTCACAAGGTAAGAATAAGGTCTGCGTACACACTACCCTCCCCAGACCTCACAGTGTGGTACTGGTATATTGTTGTTATAATTCACCATGTCATTGCATTTCTTCTTCGCTATTCATGCTACCTTCATCTCTAAGTTTAGAAAGAGTAAAATATATTGGTGTTTTGATTCATCAAACATTGAATTCTAATTAAAAAATCCTAAGCCCTAAGATTTCCGAGTTTTAATGACATTATGACATGCGTAATTGCCTACGTAATCTTAATTTATCAAATGATTTTTTCTTCTTGATTATTTTGAATTAAGTATTACTTAACCATTATGGACTTTATAGATAACTATTGAGCGTTAAGTTTCTACATTTTAGACATACCAAGTAACTGATGATACCTGTTCTCTCTGCCTCAAAAAGTTTGACTTGAGAAAAAAATTGTAGATATTTGTGAGTTGTGACTATAGTGTGAACACGTTGTGATCTTTATTGTGACTTTTCGTTAGAATACCCATGCACGAAGTACAACTCAAAGCTCTTAAAGAAATAGGAGTATTTAAAACTATATATATTGTGACTATAGAGTGAAACCGTTGCTGGGTTGCTGGCTAGTTGGTCAACTTTTTTCAATACTGAAAACAAAAAATATTTAAAAAAGATGGATACAATAGTTGATACGTTGAATTATTATTTTATACTAAAAGAGAGCTTTGGTAAATGCCTGCACATCTTCCACTGCACGGGGACGATATGCTAGGATATATATTGAAGTTGCACTAGAACGATCATTAAAAACTCACCTTCTTATAGGGCATCATAAACAAGTCCTAGTTTATGAAGGACTGAATATACTATGTACTAAGTGTGGTTGATTTGGTCATGCAACATCTACATGTTCCTTTGTTCAAGCACAGCCTCTGAAGCAAGGGGTTACTACAAACACAACTAATATACTCTCAGACGATGATGAATCTGGTTCAAGCTGGAAGTCCAGTTCTCAAAGAAGTTTGGGGCAAAAGGAAAGGGGACTACTCAGGCAGGGTATACCAGGGCGGCTAGGGAGGCGGCAAGAGAAGGACTACTGGACAAAGGTAAACACACTATCTCCACTGGGCCGTTAAAGGCCCAAGTGCTACAAAAAGATCTGGGTCAGTCCACAAATCATATTAGTATTCTCTCTAACAAGTTTGAAGATCTAATGGACCTTGACATGGGTCCGAACACACACTCTGACCTAACCCAAAAGCAAAGGCCAAGCCCATCAAATATTGATCCAATTGATCCCTGTATATCAGCTTCTACTAAGGACAAAAGTCCTAAACAGTACACACAAGAGATAGATATTAAGCTCACCCCCCTCAAGCATAACACATTTAATGCTACCTATACCCACTCATCAAATCTTACTCACACATGAGGTCTTACTTCCACATCCATGCCAACACACTCACACACGACACCTAAGGTAGTCAATTCAGCCCAAGAGGATTTGAACACCAACAACCAATCAACAACACCCAAGACCAGCATATCACATGCATTCACTATGCCTAATGGCATACACGATAGCAACAATAATATCAATTTGCATGCTACAGTCCTTATAACACCTCGAGCCCCCCAATTTCCCATGTACACCAAATGATTACCCCCCATGTGACTCACATACGCTCAATACTACAAAGTTAGAGTCTATAGAATCAGTTTCTCTACTTGAATACAACTCCAACACTACATATTCCTCGCACACGGTTGAAAGTAACCCCACACAATTCCAGTACACTACGCACAGTCATGCAACGTCCAACTTTAACACCAAATGCCAACAATAACTCACGAAGGAACCTGGACAACAACCAGTTGTTCCAGCTCCCACGACTGAGCATGCATGGACCTCCCATTCCACATGTCAACACCCCCTAGTATACACATCTCAACTAGAGATGATGGACCTTCCTCTCCAATCCTGGATCGGAATGGGATTACAAGAACATGCTCTAGTATTTACGATGGAAATCAACGGGCAGGAGGTAATTCTACTCCTACAGAACCCATCTCATCTGGCGGAGATTGTTACAGAAGGCATGAGGCTAGGGATGGAAGCAGTGTCTCAGAACCAGTGGTACACGACCCAGAAGCCATACCTACTGGAGCAGCATGCATCAACCTTAACTCCTCCTCACTAGGCCCTTCCCATGCAGCCACCACACTCAGCTCTCAACCCAGTCTCCAATCTACTTCCTTTCTATCCACCACATCACATGGGGCAAATTTATGCACCATGGTTCCAAAATCTGACCTCATTCAACCCACTGTCGCCATATTCGACTCCAAGAAGTCCCTTCGAACCACTAACTCCACCAAACAACCCATTATCCACTCCATCTCCATCTCCATCTCCACAAGAACTAGCTATGGATACAAGACACGAGTTAGCTCAGATCTTGGCGGAGCTCAGGGAGACAAGGACGGAGTTCCTATGGTTAAAAAGCATTCAGCTTTACAACCTAAAGGAACAGTACGAAAAAAGTACATTCTCAAGTGTCCAACAAAATTGATAAGATGCAGCCTCAACTTCAGAGTCAACAATAATTGAGAGGCAGGAAAATACTCGATGGTGATAATTCCGACTCTTCCTCAACTCCCTTCTCCAGTGGAGACTCAAGGACAGATGCCAAATCAGGAAGAAGTCGAGATGAACCCTAGTTCCCCTCCTACTGTCCCCATTATTAAAATCATGAATATATTAGTTTGGAACTGTAGGAGATCACATAATCCTGAATTTAGGCGTCACTTTAGGTCTCTATTAGATAACCACAGGCCAGTTCTTGCTATCTTACTGGAAACACACATGCATGATCATGATAGGCTTCGTGAAGCCTTTCAATTCACTAACATGGCTCATGTGTCTGCTAATGGGCTAATTGGAGGACTGGTAGTTTTTTTGGAATGAAGAACTTATCAAAGTAGAGGAGCTTAGGATGACTGAGCAAGAAATCCACTACATCATCCAAGTATGTCCAACTAAACCTAAATGGATATTGTCAGCTATTTATGCTAGTTCAACTGCACCTTTACGTTCTAATCTTTGGGAGAGCTTGATGTATATGCATGACAACTGCAATATGCCCTGGCTAATTAGGGGAGACTTCAATGAGATTTTATTTTCTAAAGAAAATTTGGAGGCTTACCTATTAGGATTAATAGAGTAGACCAATTTGCTATATGTATCAACTACTGCAAATTAATTGACCTAGGACATAAAGGTAGTATATTTACCTGGACTAATAAACGAAAAAATGGATATACTATTCTAGAAAGACTTGATCATTTTTTGGCAAATTATGATTGGATTAATATGTATCCAGAGGCAAAAGTGCAACACTTACCTAGAACTTATTCTGATCATTGCCCACTACTACTAAAATTAGAAGCTCATATTAATATACCAATCAAAATATTTAGGTTTGAACCTATGTGAGTTTCTCACTCACAATTTCATCAACTAGTCCAACAAACGTGGTCACAAGACCATAATTTGTTACATACTACAAACAATTTCCAGGAAGTAGTGACTGATTGGAATATGAAAGTATTTGGTAATATTTTTTCTCGTAAAAGAAAATTGCTAGCAAGATTAGAGGGAATCCAATCCTCCCACAACTATCCACACAGTCTCTATCTACAGAACCTAGAAATTCAATTATCACATGAGTTTACTAATATTCTTAGGTTAGAAGAGAACTTTTGGAGGCTAAAGTCAAGGCTGAATTGGCTTAATAATGGTGATGCAAATACTAAGTTTTTTTATATGTCCACTCTTCATAGACGGAGGAGAAATAGAATAACTTCATTAAAAGACGCTGTGGGAAATTGGTTCCATGACCAAAGGGACATTAATAATATCATACATAATTTTTACGTCAATTTATTTACCACTGAACAAAATCACTCTAATATCTCCATTGAGACAGCACCTACATGCTCTATTAATGTGGAATTACTAACTACCCTAACTGAGCCTCTACAAGATAGTGAAATTACTAAAGCCTAGTTTTCAACCATATAAGGCTCCGGGGCCGGATGGGCTACACCCTTATTTTTACCAAAAATATTGGCATGTCCTAGGTAATAAAGTAACAAACTTTTTCCATGATACCTTCAAGTCACAGACAATTCCTCCGTTGCTAAATCAAACCTATATTTTCCTAATTCCAAAAGTTAGACATCCCCAGACTGTTCAACAGTACAGGCCTATTAGCCTTTGTAACACTACTTACAAAATAATTACTAAAATCATTGTCAACAGGCTTAGGCCAATTCTTCAATCAATCATAGGCCTAACACAAACTAGTTTCCAACAGGGTAAGAGGACATCTGATAATGCCATCATAGCGCAAGACGTATTATCTCATTTTAATCAAATGAAAGGAAAAATAGGTTATATGTTATTAAAATTGGATTTAGAAAAAGCTTTTGATAGACTAGAATGGTCTTTCATTAGATCTACTTTGATCTACTTTGGCTTTCCTAAGTCCATGATAAATCTAATAATGTCATGTGTTACTGCTACAACTACCTCAATACTCATCAATGGGTCCCGAACTCCTTACTTCACCCCACACGGGGCATTAGACAAGGAGACCCATTATCCCCATACATATTTATTCTTTGTATGGAAATGTTCTCCAGATGTATCAACCTTTCAGTAGATTATCTTTAATGGCAACCTATTAGTATTTCTAAATCAGGTCCAAAATTGGCACACCTTTTCTTTGCTGACGATATACTTTTGTTCTCCAAAATAACTCCCAAAAGTTGCTACGCCATTATAGACGTACTAATTCTTTTCACTAGAGTCTCCGGTCAAAAAATAAATTTCGGAAAATCTAAGATCTTTTTTTCTAATAATTACCCAATGCAGGACAAAAATTAGCCCTAAGCTGCTTTCAAATAGCTGAAGGATCCAATTTTGGGAAATATCTAGGTTTTCCTATCTTTCGCACAAGACCTAAGAATAGTGATTTCCAGTTTATACTTGATAATTTTAGATCTAGATTAGCGGGATGGAAGACCAATTTCTTAACTATGGCTGGAAGGGCCACCCTAATTAAGTCAACACTAAACAACCTACCAAATCATGTTATGAAATATATTAACATTCCATCATCTATTATCAAAAAAATCGAACAATATCAGAAAAAATTCTTATGGGAGACAACTTCCTCAAAACGAAAATTACACCTTTTGAAATGGGAAAAAATAACCAAACCTGTCAAAGAAGGTGGATTGGGTATCCAAAGTCTTAAACACAAAAATAATGCCTTATTGGCAGGGTTAGCATGGAGGGCTTTCCATTCACCTAACACATTATGGGCCAAGGTTCTAATTAAAAAATTCCTTTACAAAAAACTGTCTACATATTACTCCGCTACATGGCGTAACATTTTGAAGGGCTGGAACCATTGTCAGTTAGGCTTGCAGTGGAATATAGGAACAGGTACTCAGATTCAACTCTGGACGGATTGTTGGATTAAAAATGGAATAACAGTTAGGTCCCTCATCAGTGGCCATCTAACAAGGAAAACACAAAATATTAAATTAAGTACCATCCACAATTCAAATGGCTGGAACTGGTCACTAATTCCTTTTGACTTACCTAACGACATAAAAGATACAATTACTACCCAATATATCTCTTGCTACAGCAATAAGCCTGATAGGATCTATTGGGGTTTAACTAGTAATGCAAAATTTACTGTTAAATCTATGTACCAAATACTTAGCCAACAACTTACTTAAAATCATGCTATAAACTATTACTTCAGATGGATTTGGAATTTACCAATCAATCCAAAAATAAAATATTTCATTTGGTTGCTTAGCCATAATAGATTGCCTACTTTGCAACACCTCCAAACACGCAAGATAATTACTAACAGTACGTGCACCGTTTGTCTTCAAGGTGAGGAATCTAGTAAGGACATTTTTTTGGACTGCTTCAATGCTAAAATCTTCTAGGAGAATATAGGATTGTGAAATCTTATAACAACTCCCACAAATTCAACCAATCCTAAAGAATGGCTCAAACCACTTATATATTACCATCATATACAATTCCCTAACAAAGTTAATCCTAGGACTTTCTTAGCATTAAGCCTTTGGAACATTTGGAATACTAGAAATTAGTACATATATGAAAATACAAATAGATTTATTCACATAAATACTACTATACAGCTAGCAACCGAATATTGTTACTTGGTAAACCCCATAACAACACCCATATTATGAACTAAGGTTCTTTTAAAATGGATACCTCCGAAACCTAATTTATACAAGCTTAATACAGATGGAGCCAGTAACTGCTCCCCACAAATGGCATAGGAGGTATAATCAGAAACCATAATGGTGACTGGATAAAAGAATTTATAGGTAACTTACCTAAACAAACTACTTTGGCAACAAAATTATATGCTCTTCTCCAGGGCCTTATTCTAGCTAAGGAAAATAACCTCATTCCGCTCCAACTGGAATTGGACGCCAAGGAGGTAATCACACTACTGCATATTAATAACTGACACTTGGCTAATCTCATATATGATTGCAGGGACATACTCAAGATGCTCCACGATCCACTAGTTAGCCATGCATACAGAGAACATAATAGATTAGCAGATAACCTAGCCAGGGCAGGGAGTTTTTTGGAAGGAAGCTTTCAGCTACAAGTTTTTGATCATCCGCCACCTTTTACACTATAAACTTGGACAGAAGACAAACAGGGTTTATCCATTTTGCGCGCAATACCACTGACCTGTCCGAAGGAAAATGGCTCCATCAATGGAGATATAGCTAATAGAAATATTAGTTCAACCTGTANCCCTTCCCTTTTTTTTTTACAAAAATTTAAAAAAAAAACTTTTTTTTCCCGAAAAAAAAAAAACTTTGGGGGGGGGGGGGAAGGAGGGGTAATTTATAAAGATCAAGTATAACCCTGAAAAAGAAGAAAAATGTAGTGCCAGATGTATAAAAATGGGATAGAAAATATTTCAAGGGAGAAATAATCTTCTTTGGCAATTAACATACAGGGGGTAATGGAAAAATCGAAGCTTTCCATGGTCAAACTTAGAATTAATGGGTGCATCTGGTATGGCAAAAGTCATTTTTAAAAAGATATTTCTCAAAAAAATGACTTACTTTCTGAAAAGCATTTTTGATATTTGCTTGGAGAATGACAAATATTTTACATGAAAAAATATTTAGTGAAGATATTAGCAAAATATCAAAGCATTTAATGTTTTTTTTCAAACTTGTGAGTATTAAATATTGATAATAATATCTAAATATTGATTAAAGCAAAAAATTGGAGTTAAGTATTGAAAATATTGCAAAGAAAGATGATTTTCGTGCAAAAGTACTTCTAAATTCTTGATAAACATTTTATCAATTCTTTGTTTTCTGATTTTATAAATATTTTAATTTTAGTTTATAAAAATGAAAGCGCTTTTAACTAAAATTTCATACTAGGACAACATTGTCAAATGAAAGACATTGGTAGCCAAAAGTTTGGGCATGTTTTCACTTGGCAAGAAGAAGGAAACACTAATATAAACTAAAAGTGTTATTGTTTTTTTTTTGTTGAAACGGAGAATTGCATTACTAAAATTACGAAATTAAAAGAGAATGTTCTGAACTAAAGAGTGGTGCCAATTACATCAAAATCTAATTGCATGAAAGTAAAGAGGGGAGGGTCTTCAAAAAACACGATATTTTTTGGAGATGATCCCATTGTTTATTTTCCAAACTTTGCTAAAGCGTCGCCACTCCATTGCCCTCTCGAAAGGTGTGGCCAAGTTGTTGCACTTTCAGTTCATGAATCATCGACCTATAAGTGAAAATAAGTTGTGAGTACTTTGGACTACTAGTTTGAAGGATTTGGAGCAATACCTGAGAGTCTGTTTCAACAACTAGAGCTTTGATGCGACAAGTAATGGCAATGGATAATCCATGATAGAGGGCTAACAGTTCATCTTGGAGAGAATTTGTACATGGTATGTGTTTCGCGAATCCATAAATCCATTATCCTGAGGCATCGCAAAAAACACCCCCTGCTCCACCATGGTGAGATGTTGGATCATAGGCCCCATCAATATTTAGTTTGTAATGAGGCGGTTGTGGTTTATGCCATGAGATGGCTTCCCTAGCAGATCTATGTTTTTTCTCCGGGATATTGGTCAAATAAGTCGTTTGTTTTGCGAGTGAGATAATAGTTGCGGGGTCGATTAGGTGTTTGGTATTATTGAAGAAATTATTATTATGGTTTAACCAAATTTGCCACAAAAGGATGGGAGTTAGTATAAACAAAGGTATAACAATCTTGATTGTTTTTAGGATTGGGGTGTGTGAGGTATTTTGCATCCAATCGTAGTAATTTGATGAGGGTGTAGTTATATGGAGGTGTTGCCATAATGTGGATGCTGGCTGGCAGTGGAAAAAGATGTGTGGTATGTCTTCCATAGCATTATTACATATTGGACTAGTAGCGGAATTAGTGATTTGTCTATGGTAGAGGAGTGCTATTGTTGGTAAATTCCCATGAGTTAGCAACCACAAGAAGTATTTTATTTTGGGTAAGGAAGTTAATTTCCAAATCCAGTTATGAGAAAAGTTTGTCGTCCAGTGGTGTTATTGATGGAGGATGTAGTGGTAAGCAGAGGAAGAAGTGAACTTAACATCGAAGGTACAGTGCCAGTAGGGGATATCTTCCGCTTGATGATTTGTATATAAGAGGGTGTTATTAATGAGAGATTAAATTTGTGGGGGTAATGTGAAGGAAAGAGTAGAAAGGTCCCAAGATGAATTTGTTATAATGAAAGCTAAGAACTAATTTAGTTCATGCCTAGGAATGGGACCTTGGATGAGGTGGATTTTTGATCCAGTGATCACTCCAAAGGTCTATGCATTTAACATTTACCACATTCCAGTTTGTGCCTGATCGACAGTATTTAACGACCTTTGTCATACTCTTCCATATGTAAGAGGCATTTGAGTGTGTGTTCATTGTGTATAGAAAATGGTTTGCATGGTTATGTTGATGGTTGTATTTAGCGAAAAGTATGTTAGTCCATATAGAGTTACTAGAGTGTGAGTAACGCCAAAGAAGACTTGTGAGCATGGCTAGATTTTTGGGAACTAATTTTTGAATTCCCAAACCCCCTTTCGACTTAGGAGAAGTAACTATATCCCAATTGATTAAATGGATTTTACGCTTCTGATAGGATGAAACCCATAAGAAGTTGTGTTGGAGGAGATCCAGCTGCTGGATGATCTTGGATGGTAATAAATTAATTTTCACAGAGTAAAGGGGAATAGAATTTAAAACTGACTTAATGAGAGTTGTTCTTCATGCTAGTGTGAGGAATTTGGATCTCCATTCGGATAGTTTTGATGTGATTCGGTCAATAATAAATTGGTAGTCTGATGCTTTAGGTCGATTGAGTGTAATTGGGAAGCCCAAATATTTGCCAAAGTTAGTGGCAAAGGGAATATTTAGGGCATTGGATAAGGATTGGCTAAGGTTCGAATTTACATTAGCTGGAAAATTATTTTTGATTTATGAAGATTGATACGTTGTCCTAACTTCGCGCTTAATTGATGAAAAATTTCGATAATGGTGGTGGTGTTGGACCTTGTTTCTTGTGCTAACAAAATGAGGTCATCCGCGAACATTAGGTGTGAGAGAGGTTGGGCATTTCTATTTAAGCGAATTGGTGTCCATCGACAAATATTAATATTATGTTCGATTATACGGAACAAAGATTCCATACATATGATGAATAGGTAAGGAGATAAGAGGTCTCCTTGTCTTATACCCCGTGATGGTTGAAAAAAAAGGATTGGTGTGCCATTGATAAGTATAGAAATGGAAGAGATCGTGACACAGGACATTATAAATTAGATTAAAGTTGGGGAAAGTGGAAGTGTTGAAGAGAGAATCGGATGAATGACCATTTTAAGCGATCAAAAGCTTTTTCAAGGTCAAGTTTTATCATCATGTTTCCTACTTTACCATGTTGTCTCCGAAAGGAGTGCATAATTTCCTGGACGAGGATGGCATTATCAGCTGCCCTACGACCTTTTAGGAAGCTGCTTTGAGTTGGATTGACTAGATTAGATAGTAGGGGTCTAATTCTATTTACTATAATTTTAGTAATAATTTTGTAAATTGTATTGCAAATTCCAATGAGTGTATATTGAGTAATAGACTCTGCATGGTTTGTTTTTGGTATCATGATGATGTTAGTTTTATTTATTTCCGGTGGAATAGTAGATGTATGTAAAGCATGTTGACAAGTATGAATGACCGTTTGTTTAGTTTCAGGCCAAAAAGTTTGAAAGAAGATAGGGTGTAGGCCATTCGGACTTGGGGCTTTTAAAGGTTTGAAAGAGTGTACTGCCATAGTAATTTCTGTAACGGATAATGGACAGTTGAGTGATTGGATATCAAGGTTTGTGAGGGAGTTTGAGTGAGTAGGTATGTGTTCATTTTGGCAATATGTCAGTTGGGTGGTGTATAATTCTTGGTAATATTTGAGGATTGTTTGGTGTATGATTTTAGTGTCGAAATTCCAATTGCCTACGGTGTCGTGAAGGCTTAGGATTCTGTTACATCTACATCTTTGTATCGTAGAAAGATGAAAAAGATTCGTGTTTACATCACCCTCATTTAGCCATTGGTTGCGTGATTTTAATTTTCAAAATTCTTCCTCACTGCGTAGTAGATTGTTGAAATCAGTTATGAGTTGATTTTCTAAATTTTAATGAAATGAATTTTTTGTATTTGGATGCATACGTTGTATGCCTTTTAATCGCACAATTAAAATATATTTTTTTTAAAAAAAATTCCAATATTGTTTTTGTTCCAATGAATAAATCAGCAAAAAAATTTAATCCCGTAGGATAATCATGTTCATTAATCCATGTTTGGGTGACAATATCAGGAAATTATGGATGTTGTAACCACATTGTTTCGAATTTGAAGCTAGATGGAGGCCTAGGGTAAGGTTTGGTAAAGTTTAGAAGTAGTGGGCAGTGGTCGGAATGGGTGCGAGGGAGGTGTTTTACAGTTGAGTCTTGGTATAATTCAACCTATTTTGTATTGACAAGGAATTTGTCAAGGCGTTCCATAATGATAGTATTAGGAGTATTTTTAGAATGATTGAATTTAGGTTTGTTAGTCCACATGAATCGTGAACCTGAGAACCCCCAATCATATTTATGTTATTTAGGAAATTATTAAAATTGGAAGATCGTTTAATATTAATAGGTGCCCCTTCGAATTTTTCAGTTGAAGTAGAAACTTCATTAAAATCTCCACATGATAGCCATGCACAACTACGATTAGCATGGACAGTTTGTAAATTATTCCATAAGAGTTGACGATTTGAATAATTATTGCTAGCATAAATTAATGAAAAAAACCATGCAGGGGTTTTATTTACCTGGACGGAGGCATGTATCTCCTGGCTTGTAAGTGCCATTGGATTAACCATTAGTTCATTTGAGCGCCATAGAAGGACTATGCCACATGTTGTCCCTGTGCCGCTACTTGAATTAGGTCAGTGTAGTTGAACTCAATGAGGAGATCAATATGATCCTCCATTTTTGTTTCAATCGGGCATAAAATGGAAGGACTATTCCAGGTTAGTAGAAAATGTTTGTTTCAGCGAAATTCTTGATTGTGAGCTCCCCTGCAGTTCCAAAGCATTATCTTCATGATACCTTCAGGGTGTGAGTTGCTCCCTTCCGCAGCTAGTGAGAGTTCCAAGTGCATCAGTAGATGAGGTGGGTTGTAGACTGTTATAGGCAGCAAACTGTCGTGTAGTGTTGGGATCATGAGCATCACATACCTCTTGTCCAAGGAGAAGAGGTCGAGACATATATTCAATGAGGTTTTCTGAAGGGCTGGGGGATGAAAATGAGATACTTTTCTTCTATGTTTCCTGGCATGGAGATCGCCAAGAAGTCGTTCAGCACCATTGATTCCATAAAAGTCTATGGTAGGTCGTTATCTTCTTTTACCTGCTGTGGATTTTCCTAATGTGGAGTAGGTGGTGGTGAGTTGGTCTTCAGAATGTCGATCACTTGGTGCTGTGTTGGGCCTGGTAATGGAGGGTGGGGCATCTCCATTGGTTGTTGTGGAGCTAACCATGGCCAATAGTTGGTCTGTTGAGGTATACCCCAATAACTAGGGTGATGGAACAGTTGAGTCTGCCATTGTTGGTATTGGGTGATGATTTGCTGCAGCTGAAGGATGAAGATATCCTATTGGTGGATCAGGTTCATTAATTGGTCTTGTTGTGCTAGAGTTGGAATCCCATCTTGAAGTGAGAATGCCATTTCCTCTGAGGTATCCAGTAGAAAGGTGACATAATTTTGTAGTAGTTGAAGGTCTAGGTATGGTTGTTGATGCATGGGCAAGGGTGTTGGTGGTGGGGCAATAGGTTGTTGTTGCATGGTGAGGGGAACTGGATGCATCACTACCCTGGATGAGGAGGTGTGGGGAGGGTGGTGGTGATAGTGGTTGATGTGAACGTTGTTGATATATCGTATGTGCCTGTGGAGGTGATGGTGTTTCTTGTGAGAGTGTGGGCAATACATTATTGGTGACAGTGATAACGTGAGCGTATTAGGGGGTAATTTGTGTTAGTGTAGGAGTATTGTGTTGTGGAGTGGTATTTGAAGGGATGGTTGCTATATGGGTAGTATGCATTTTAGTGGATGGAGGTCTATTTACGCCATTATCATTGTGCTGATACTCATGATGTGCTTCTGGGAATACAAAGGAATGACTAGGGGAGGTTGCTTGGCTATTGAGAAGTGATTCTGTTGAAAAATTATCATTAGGTATAGGAGGTGGTGTCATTGTAGTGGCTAGTGTTGGAGAGTTGAGAGTAGTAGGGAACTGTTGTGGCGTGATTTTGGTGGCTACTGGATTAGGTGGAGTAGACTTAGGACTGATCTGAATTGGTGGGATTGGGGGTGATGGAGGTGTAGCAGTTGATGTTGTTTTGTTTTGTGTAACTATGGTAATAGGAGAATCGTGTGAGGCAGTGTCACGATGAGCAACTAGGTTAGACGGTTTCGTGTTAGTATTCTGATTTTGTGGGAGTCGTTTTGAGAGTGATGGAAGGGAGGTAGATGGTTGTTGTGATGTATTTCGTATAACTCCACAGTGTGCGTGGGTGTTGTTATTTGAGGGGTGATGATGGTGGTTTGAGAGGGGTTGAGCTAGGGTTAATCGAGTGGAGTGTAGGAGATGTAGGGTTGGCGTGCAAGGGTGTAGTGATGATGGTTGGTGGGTCCAGAGTTGGATCAGAATTTTGGAATTCAAATGTATTTTGGTAGGGTTCGGGGCAGTGGTATTGGGAGAGGATGAGTGGTTTTGAGTTGTAGAGGTTGTTTGTGTATTTTTTGACGAAGCATTTTTGTTGATTTTTTTATTTTTTGGGTATGAGATTGTTTTCCATGGGCTGGATTGGTTTTCATCACATGTGGGTATGGATAGGTTATCTTGGGCTTGGACCAAGGTAGAAGCAGTTGTAGTGGTTGGGCAGTAAGGTAGATTGTGACCTAAACAACCTCATTTAGTGCAAATCATTGATGAAACTTCATAGAGTATGAGTTGAGTGTGTGTGCCAAGGAGAATGTTAGATGGGAGGGTTTTTCCTAATGGGGCTAGTATAAAAAGTCTAGCACAGCAGCCTCTGGATGTGTGTACTGTGCATGTGTCGATTTTAATGAGTGTACCAATAAACGCCATTATTTTATGGAGAATTTGTAGATCATAGTATTCAATAGGAAGTTCCTGTAAACGAATCCATATAGTAGTGTAGTTCATGTGTGCTAAAGTTGGGTTGAACTTGGGTTCCCATTGGTGGATAGTAAGGTATTGTGATCCTATGAACCAAGGCCCATGGTGGCGTATCTTATTAAAATATTCAGAGTGTTTAAATTTAATTAGGTAATAGTCGTACCCTAAATCTATTAAATGAAGTGTTTCGTTGAGATGCCAAAGTGAGTTCAGTTTAACTTTAAGGTTTATATAGGGCATTTTTTTCCCTAGAAGTTTGATGATGATGGTTTGATGCCAAAGACGATAGAGTCTAAGTTTAACATCTAAGGATATAGGGATGAAGAATGGATGATAGGATGGATTACAGTTCGCATCATCTAAGCTTAACTTTTATAAAAAATCATTTTCGAGTTGGGAGGCCGTTGTTGGTGGAGGTGGTGAGAGAGTGTCCCGAAAGCATACCTTGGCAGTGAAATTATTAGATGAGTGTGGCATTGCTTCTTTAGGTTTGTCTGTGCTACGACTGAGCTTATCAAGTTCTTGATCAGAGAGTTCAATTTCCGAGGCTTCATTCATTGTGTGGTGGTCGTAATTGGGTACTGTGGGTGGTGTTATGGGAAGATGATTTACTTTCTCTCTCCATTTGGTAGAGAGAAGTAGGAGCATTAAAAGTATTATTGTTACCAACCATTTCAAAAAGTGAACTTATGCTAAAACAACTATGTCCAATGTGAGTCAACAGAAGTTCTAATATAGAAATTTAAAATGTATTGTCAAATGTCAAGTAGCTCTCGCATGAGATTATGAGAATCATAAGTTTTAATTTCTTGGGGGTTAGAAGTTCAAAGGAAAAGAACTACTTTAAAAAGTAAACATTGATCGGCATAACTTTACGTTGACAGTTTTTAATGCAATCCAAAATTAACATTTATAGGAAATTAGCACTACTTGACGTGATTAAATATAATTGGTCATGAGGTGAGTATTTTTTACTTTTTCCTTTTTATGAAAAGATCTCAATGTAAATAATACTCATTCTGATCAGCATAACTTTTTGTTGACCATCCTCGAATGTGAAACGTCAGGCATTAAATATTTCCTTCCTATAAAAGCTTCGGTTTCCTTTTTTCACTTTTTACTTTCCAATTTCGAATCTTCTTCAGTTACCCTCGAAAATCCTACTTGTTCATCATCCCCTCAATTTTTTATAAATTATTCTTCACATCCTAATTTCTTCATCCTTAGTCTTCAAATCTCCGTACTTCGTCTTTAAATCTTAAAGCCAAACCTTCAAAATTTCATACCCAGTCTTCAAACCTTCATATTTTCAGATAATGATGGTGAAAACTTCAAAATTTATGCTTCAACACACCGCTCCTTCAACTTTTTTCACGGCCACTGATGTCAAAGCGACCCTCCCGGTAGCAGCCCCCAAACCAATTCTTAAGGGTTTTATCCCCGGAGACTACTCTATACA
This sequence comes from Nicotiana knightiana, assembly GCA_005239525.1. Lineage (NCBI taxonomy): Eukaryota > Viridiplantae > Streptophyta > Magnoliopsida > Solanales > Solanaceae > Nicotiana > Nicotiana knightiana. The sequence goes on along the minus strand of ML379000.1, from coordinate 8,981 downwards.
TAACGACTTTAAGGTCGAAAAGGCCTCCAAACAAGGAGATCGTGGTAAGGAGGTATGAAGTTATATTTGTTCCATCACCGAAGATAGGCTCCCGACGGTTCAAGAGGACTGTAAGTGGGAAGGCAAGGAAGTAGTCATCCCTGGCCCTGATGACGATATCACCACGCACATGGATGGGTACTTAAGCGTTTATATGTACCCCTTCACGTTTGGCCCGATAGATACGATAGTCATTGATTTCTGCAAAAGGTACAAGGTTTTCCTCGGGCAGATCCACCCATCTTTTTGGAGGATCGTGATTCTCCTTCGCCACTTAGACAACAACACAAAGGAGACTCAGTTCACTATCAACCATCTGCTCCGCATCTACGGCCTCCGAATCTTCTAAGGGGGGTTAATTAAGCTAGCCCATCGGGCAAAGAAGCCTCCCTTCTCGAGCATCGATGAAGTCAAGGATCGAGGCTGGCAGGGAAGATTCATTCGGGTGAAGACTAAGGATCTCATTCACTTCGAGTTTATGCAGTCCCCTGACAAGTGGAACTTAACACGTAGGTTCATCTCTACTCAAGTTGTTAAAATAATTCTTTGAACTTATTTTCTTCCTCATCGCCGGCTTTCGGTTGTGAAGCGGTCACCTGTGTCCCCAATGCAGTCCACTGTTTCAAGGAGTGGGTCGAGGGGATCTATAAACAATTAACATACTCCGAGTACGAGTGACACAAACTTTCAAAAGACATTTGGGAGGCCTATTCCCATGGTGAGTATTCTCCTTCTACTGATTTGAGTTTCCCTTTCATTCCACTATCGTTTTGTCAAAGTCCCTTTCTTGAATCACAAGTTTGACCAAGACCACCGAGATTCGGCCAATGGACGAGGACGAGGCCTCGTCCCTATCTGCAAAATCCTGTTCTTCAGGACAACCTGCCGCCGAGGTCGCTATGAAGAAGGAGAAGAAAAAGAGAATAAAGAGGGGGTTTTTTGGCTCCACGGATACTCCATCCGAGGCCAAGAAAAAAAGGATCACGGTCAGGGTCCAAAAGAGCACCAAGAAGAGTACTCGGGCCAGGGTACCGAACCCTGATTCACTTTACCGGCTCAGGGACTACCCTGAAGATGACGATATGGAGTTTGTCGCCCATGAGCCGGCCATCAGTGCAGAAGAGCAGGCAGCACCAGAGGGAGGCGACCGTAAGGCTGAACCCTCTTCAGATCGGGAGTTCTAGGGAAAGCCCTTAGGTACTGCTTCTCAAGAAGCTACTCCGGCTCAGAGGGAAACTGCCTACGTGATTGAAATTTCTGAATCACTGTCTCACATGGAGTCCCTTTTTGACGAGGCTCTGACCGTTAGAGAAAAGCCGACTGAGGCATCACGGGTCGCAGATAAGGCCCTTAACCTCTTTTTGGAAGGCATAGACGTTGGTGCGCTGGAGGACTACTTCGGTTTTGGCCGCCTGGAGATCCCAAGAAAGGATGTGCTTCCAGAATCAGGTGGGCCGAGCTCAAGCCCAAAGATTGTGAAGCAGTTCCCTGCCCCGAGCGTGGATCCCGACCGTACGGGAACGACCATGTTTACGATACCGGGGGATACCAAGGTGCTATCCGGGCCAGTTGGCGTGGCCAGCTACCTTTGTTGCTTGGTAACTAAAGAGGACCAAGGGAAGATGAACGAAGTGGACGCGTCGAGCCTTTTCAACGAGGCACAATAGACGCTGAAAGAGGTAAGTTTTCCTTTCCTTATATCCTTGAAGGGTTTATTCAGCCTTAACATACTTTAATAATTTCACCATTTTATTTCCTCAGGCCTCAATGCTTCATCATGAGAGCCTCCACCAGTCTAGGATGGAGGTTGGTCATCTCGAGTTCGAGCTCAAGGAGCAGGTCCGATAGAAGGAAATGTACAAAGCTCTTAGTGAGAAAAAAGATGAGGCCCTTAAGGACCTTCCCGTCCTCCAAGCCGAGCTGGAAAGAACTCAAAAGGAGGCCTCGACGGTGAAATAGGAACATGTCGTTCTGGTAAAAAATTGTGATGACCCAAAAGGTCATCTTGTGTTAATTTAGCAAAAACTATGTTCTGAGGCCTTGAAAGTCTCCATTAATCTCACTTCGATGTGCGTGCACAGCTCGAGCGCATAGCCGGGAAGTCTATATGTGAAAATGTGTTGAACAGTTGAATTTATGATAATTAATGGAACAAAGTTGACTTTGGTCAACATTTTTGGTAAATGGACCCGGACCCATGATTTGACGGGCCGGAGGGTACGTAGGAAAATATGGGATCTGGGCATATTCCCGGAATCGAATTCCGAGGTCCCAAGCCCGAGAAATGAATTTTTAAAGAAAATTATTTTCTGAAAATAAGAAAGACTTTTAAAAATGAACTTTGATGTGAAATCTGTGTTACCGAGCCTGTATATTGGTTTCGGAGCCCGGAACAGGTTCAATATGTGTTATGTGAGTTATCTATAAAATTTGGAAGGAAACGGACTTGGTTTGACGTGTTTAGGATCAAAATTGGAGAATTTAGAAGTTTATGAAGTTTTACAAAATTCTATGGATTTTTGAGTTTAATTCATTGTTTTTGATGTTATTTTAGTTGTTTAATTACACGAATAAGTTTGTAGGATGATTTTGAGTTCGTGTGTATATTTGGATTTGAGCCCCGAGGGCTCGGGTGAGTTTCGGGTAGGTGTCGGGGATGCTAAACTTAGGAAAAATCTTGTGTAAATGGGTTGTTGCTGGTGTCTTATGCTTTGTTCTATGGGATTGCATAGGGTTTGCTGCGATCTCATAGCTTTAAGTGAGGGGGAGGCAGTTTCCTCTATGCGATCGCATAGAGCTGTCCACGATCGCATAGATTATAGGAGAGCTGGGAGGGGGTTGGGTATTTTCCCTTCTGCGATCACATCAATCGGTCCGCGATCGCGTGGGTCCACATCTGATTTCTGTGCGATCGCAACCTTCAATTCGCGATCACGTAAGTCCAAGACCAGTACCCTCCACGATCGCAGGGCACATGTCACGATCACGGTAACCAATTTTGCCCAGTTATTTAAATGCTCAAAAACAGAATACCCATTACGGGATTTTGACATCTTTCACCATTTTCTTCTTCAACACTCTTCTTGGGAGATTATTGGGATACCTTTCCTCCATAACTTCATAGGTAAGTGTTCTTAACTCCGTCTTCTTTCATTTTCAACAACTATTATCAGATTCTATGCCTAAAAACATGGGTTAAAAGGTAGAAATTGGGGGTTTTGGGTAGAGTTAAGGCTTTTAGAATTTTGGGGAGTTCAACCTCGTTTAGGGGTCGGATTTAAAAACAAATTATATATTCGGCTTCATGGGGGAATGGTGATCGGGTTTTGGTTCAAACCTCGAGTTTGGGCCAAGCGGGCCCGAGGTCGAATTTTGGTATTTTTGGAAGAATGATGGGAAATGCATATTTAGGCTTTGGGATTGAATTATTGAGTCATTATTGATATTGGTAAGTCGATTATGTCTATATACTATCGTTTCGGAGTTGGATTCGAGAGGGAAAGCAGTGCTAAAGGCTTGATTTGGATTCTTGGAATCGAGGTAAGTGTTTGGCTTAACANCAATGTATAGGTGAGGTGACGAGTACCTATACCTTGTTGTCAAGCATGCCCGTGAGTCATATCTTATGGTATATGTGTTTTTCTTCGATATCCACTGTGTTATGAAGTAGCTTCTATTTTGGAGATTATTCGATTGTTGGAAATACTGGGTTGTGAACACTGTTGATTAGTTGTTTAGTTGAGGATTATTTTGGTTATGTTGTACGTTTAGTGAGATTGGTTATAGCTGGGTCCCTTGCCGGGACGGTGATATTTCTGTTATTGTTCCCTTGCCGGGACGGTGATATTGTTTTTATTGTTCCCTTGCCGGGATGTTGTAAATTATGGTTTGTATTGTGGTTCTTACTTGCCAAATTGTTGTTCTGGTTATTGTTGGGTGAGGAAGAGTGTAAAGCACGAAGGGTGATGCCGTGCCATGATTTATATTTAAAAGCACGAAGGTTAATGCCGGGCCGATATTGTGATTTTAAAAGCACGAAGGGTGATGTCGTGCCATGATATGAGAGATAATGCATGAAGGATAATAACGTGCCATGATATTGTGAGGTAAAATCATGAAGGGTGATGTCGTGCACTTGTTTTGGTGAGAATGAGAGTAAAGCGCGAAGGCTGATGCCATGCACTTGTTTTGGTGAGAATGAGAGTAAAGCACGAAAAGTGATGTCGTGCACTTGTTTGTTCTCTATTGTTATTATAATACTAGACGGTTACCATGTTCTGTTACTCAATAAGTGTTTTTCCCCTTTGTACCCTGGCATGTTCTTCCCGTATTTGTACTTAACTGTTTACTTACTGTCGTTATTTCTATTGTATATTATTGAATTGCACAGGTGTTTATTATTTTTCGTGTCCTAGCCTCGTCACTACTTCGCCAAGGTTAGGCTCGGCACTTACTCAGTACATGGGGTCGGTTGTACTGATGCTACACTTGCACTTTTTTATGTTGTGCAGATTACGGTACCAGACCCGGTGGATAGTGATCGAGGGAGTGTGCTTCAGTCCACAGGCGACACTGAGGTAGTCCTGCACACGTCCGCAGGCCTTGGCATCACCTCCTATCTCATTCCTTTTTATTTCTGTCTTCTCTTGTACTTCCGAGACAGTTGTATTGTTTTGTTGAATTATTATTTAAGATGTTGAATTTCATACCTTCCTCTTTCTCATATCTATTTATTCTTATATGTCACTTTTAAAAATGCTAAACAGCAAAGGAATAAATCGGAATAACTAGTAAAGTTGGCTTGTCTAGCGAGTTCAATGTTAGACGCCATCACAGCCTTAACGTGGGATTTCGGGTCGTGACAAGTTGGTATCAGAGCACTAGGTTGCTTAGGTCTCACAATTCACGGACAAACTTGTAGAGTCTGAGGGATCGGTACAGAGACGTCTGTACTTATACCCCAGAGGCTGCAAGGTTAGGAATAACTTCACATTTCTTCTTCTTTGTCGTGCGGCTTGAATTCTAAATGCTAACTAATTTTCTATTCTATTCTCTCGCAGATGGAGAGAATGCGTGCTTCCTCATCTACTGATCAGCAGCCCGATCCTCATGTTGCAGCTCCTGCGAGGGGCCGAGGCCGAGGCAGAGCCAGGGCTCAGTCGAGAGCAGCAGCACCAGCGGAGGACCCACAGGTAGACTTTGCCGGTGAGGTTCCTACTCAGGCAGTTCCAGTTGGACCAGCTCAGGTCCCCGAGGGGTTCATTGCCACCCCGATTCTTCAGGACGCTCTGGTTTGCTTAGTGGGCCTTATGGAGAGCGTGGCTCAGGCTGGTCTTCTTCCTACTGCACCAACCGTCTATCAGGCTGGGGGAGGGACCCAGACTCCTGCTACCCGCACACCAGAGCAGCTAGCTCCTCAGTTCCAGACTCCAACACCTCAGGCAACTAGAGCAACTCACTCGGGTTTTGTGGCACAGGCAGTTGAGGGGGCAGCCATGTCTGCCGATGCTTTGTGGAGGTTGGATCGGTTCACCAAGCTATTTTCTACTATATTTACTGGTTCATCATCAGAGGATCCCCAGGATTTCTTGGACAGTTGCTATGAGGTTCTTCAGAACATGGGCATTGTGGAGTCCAATAGAGTTGATTTTGCTACATTCCGTCTTTCTGGTACCGCTAAGACTTGGTGGAGGGACTATTGCTTGACCAGGCCAGTTGGGTCTGCACCATTGACTTGGGCTCAGTTCTCCGAGTTATTTTTGGAGAAGTTTCTACTAGTTACTCAGAGGGAGGGTCTTCGGAGGCAGTTTGAGCGCCTCCAACATGGATCTATGACTGTTACACAGTATGAGACCAGGTTCATTACTTTGGCCCAACATGCTATCATGATACTCCCCATTGATCGTGAGAGGGTGAGGAGGGTTATTGAGGGTCTAGCTCGGCCTATTAGACTCCAGATGGCCAGAGAGACAGGTACTGATATTTCATTCCAGGAGGCGGCCAATGTGGCCAGGCGTATTGAGATGGTCTTATCACAGGCAGTGGTCAGGGGTGTGACAAGAGACCTTGCTATTCTGGTCATTTCAGTGGTGCCTCATCTAGAGGCAGAGATTCCTTTGGTAGAGGTCATCCTCTTAGGCCATTCCAGTCGGCACTTCAGGTATCCCGCAGTGCACCATCAGCTCCTATCAATGCACCGCCGCTTCAGAGCTTCCAGGGTGGTTATTCTGGTCGACAGGGACAGTTTCAGGGCCAGCACCCTCAGCAGCAGAGGGCTTGTTACTCTTGTGGTGATCCAGGGCACATTGCTAGGTATTTCCCCCGAGCTTCTGGTAGCTCTCAGCATCAGGGTTCTCGTACTATGATTCCCGCACCAGGTGCACCCCCACCCCCTCAGCCAACTAGGGGTGGAGGTCGAGGTGCCAGAGGTGGAGGTCAGACTCATAGAGGTGGAGGGAAGGACACGAAAGGTAGAGGTCATCCCGCAGCAGGTCAACCCAGAGATGTTCAGATCGGAGGGGCTCCGCCCCGGTGCTATGCCATTCCTGCCAAGCCTGAGGCTGAGGCCTCTGATGCAGTTATTACAGGTATGGTTTCAGTTTGCAGCAGAGATGCTTCGGTTTTATTTGACCCGGGATCTACTTTCTCGTATATGTCTTCATATTTTGCCCCATATTTGAGTATGCCCCATGATTCCTTGAGTATCGTTGTGCGTGTGTCTACACCGGTGGGTGATTCTATAGTGGTAGATCAAGTCTATTGTTCTTGCTTAGTATTCATTGGTGGTCTGGAGACTCAGGTTGATCTTTTGCTTCTTGATATAGTTGACTTCAATGTTATATTGGTGATGGATTAGTTATCCCCCTATTATGCTATTCTGGACTGTCATGCCAAGACAGTGACCTTGGCTTTGCCAGAGGTGCCTCGTTTGGAATGGAGGGGGACTCCTATTCTTCTGGGAGAGTCATTTATTATATGAAGGCTCGATGCATGGTCGAGAAGGGTTGTTTGGCCTATCTGGCATATGTTCGCAATTCTAGCGCCGAGGCTCTTTCCTTGGAGTCTGTGCTCGTGGTTCGTGAGTTTCCAGAGGTATTCCCTGCTGACCTACCAGGTATGCCACCCGACATGGATATCGATTTTGTATTGAGTTAGCTCAGGGCACCAAACCTATTTCTACTCCGCCGTATCGTATGGCAACGCCAGAGTTGAAGGAGTTGAAAGATCAGTTGTAGGATTTGTTGGATAAAGGCTTCATTAGGCCTAGTGTTTCTCCTTGGGGTGCCCCGGTATTGTTTTTCAAGAAGAAAGATGGCCCAATGAGGATGTGTATTGAATACCGGTAGTTGAATAAGGTTACTATTAAGAACAAGTATCCTTTGCCGAGGATTGATGATTTAATCGACCAGCTTCAGGGTGCTTCAGTGTTTTCCAAGATTGACTTGAAATATGGTTACCATCAGCTGAGGATTAGGGCGTCTGATGTCCCTAAGACAGCCTTTCGCACTCGTTATGGGCATTATGTGTTTTTGGTGATGTCATTTGGGCTAACTAATGCCCCCGCTGCTTTCATGGAGTTGATGCAGCGAGTGTTCAGGCCTTATTTGGACTCTTTTGTGATTGTTTTCATTGATGATATTTTGATTTACTCTCGCAGCCGAGAGGAGCATGAGCAGCACCTTAGAGTCGTCCTCCAGACTTTGAGGGATAGTCAGTTGTATGAAAATTTTTCCAAGTGTGAGTTCTGGTTGAGTTCAGATGCATTTCTGGGCCATGTGGTATTGTCAGAGGGTGTTCAGGTGGATCCCAAGAAGATTTTAGCAGTAAGAGATTGGCCTAGACCCACCTCAGCTACAGAGATCCGGAGTTTCTTGGGCTTAGCAGGTTATTATCGCTGGTTTGTGGAGGTCTTTTCATCCATTGCAGCCCCGATGACCAGGTTGACTCAGAAGAGTGCTCAGTTCTGGTGGTCTGAGGCAAGCTTTCAGAAGCTCAAGACAGCCTTGACCACGGCACAAGTGTTAGTCTTGCCCACATAATAGTATACCGTGTATTGTGATGCTTCACGGGTTGGTCTTGGTGCAGTGTTGATGCAGGATGGCAATATTATAGCCTATTCTTCTCGCCAGTTGAAGGTTCATGAGAAGATCTACCAAGTTCATGACTTGGAGTTAGCAGCTATTGTGCATGCATTGAAAATTTGGAGGCATTACTTGTATGGTGTGCCATGTGAGGTATTCACGGATCATAAGAGCTTACAGTATCTATTCAAACAGAAGGAGTTGAACATGAGGCAGAGGATATGGTTAGAGTTGCTGAAGGATTATGATATTACCATTCTTTATCATCCGAAGAAGGCCAATGTGGTGGCCGATGCTTTGAGCCGGAAGTTATCCATTATGGGTAGTCTTGCCTATTTATCAGTCGGAGAGCGACCTCTTGCTTTGGATGTTCAGGCTTTAGCCAACCGATTTGTGAGATTGGAGGTTTCTGAGACTGGTAGTGTTTTGGCCCATACCGTAGCCCGTTCTTCATTGTATGACTGTATTCGGGCCAGGAAGTATGATGATCGCCATTTATGTGTTCTTAGAGATAGAGTCAGGCACGGAGATGCCAAGAAGGTTACGGTTGATGTTGAGGGAGTTCTGAGAATGCATGGTCGGATTTGTGTACCTGATGTGTATGGTATTCGTGAGTTGATACTTCAGGAGGCCTACAGTTCCCGATATTCTATTCATCCGGGCGCCGCAAAGATGTACCAGGACTTGCGGCAGCATTATTAGTGGCGGAGGATGAAGAAGGATATTGTAGCTTATGTAGCTCGGTGCTTGAACTGTTAGCAGGTTAAGTACGAGCACCAGAGGCCCGGTGGTTTAATACAGCAGATTCAGCTTCCCGAGTGGAAGTGGGAGCGTATCACCATGGACTTTGTAGTTGGGCTC
>ML378998.1:0-20036 GCA_005239525.1 Nicotiana knightiana | reverse complement strand
TACCGGCTCCGTACCAAGGCGTCTGGCCTGGACCATGGCAGGCGATAATACAGGCACGACTGGCGGAATTCCAGTTTAATTGCCATAAAATGCAAAAAAGTGTAACGTGATCATATCGAAGCATTGGTTATGGTTCCTTGGGTCGTATTTGATGTCGTGGAAAAATATCATGCGATCTGGTACCGGCGACGTACTAAGGCGTACGGCCTGGACCATGGCAGGCGATAATACAGGCACGACTGGCAGAATTCCAGTTTAATTGCCATAAAATGCCAAAAAATGTAACTTGATCATTTCAAAGCGTTGGTTATGGTTCCTTGGGTCGTATTCGATGTCCTAGACAAATTCATGCGATTCGGTACTAGCTCCGTACCAAGGCGTCTGGCCTGGACCATGGTAGGCGATAATACAAGCACGATTGACGGAATTCCAGTTTAATTGCCATAAAATGCCAAAAAAAGTAACTTGATCATTTCAAAGCGTTAGTTATGGTTCCTTGTGTCGTATTTTATGTCCCGGAAAAATATCATGCGATCCGGTACCGGCTTCGTACCAAGGCGTTTGACCTGGACCATGGCAGGTGATAATACAGACACGACTGGCGGAATTGTAGTTTAATATCCATAAAATGCCAAAAAATATAACTTGATCTTTTTGAAGCGTTGGTTATGGTTCTTTGAGTGGTATTTGATGTCCCGGAAAAATATCATGCGATCCGGTACCGACTCAGTACCAAGGCGTCCAGCCTAGACCATGGTAGGCAATAATACATATACGACTGGCAGAATTCCAGTTTAATTTCCATAAAATGCCAAAAAAATTAACTTGATCATTTCAAAGCGTTGGTTATGGTTCCTTGGGTCGTATTTGATATATCGGACAAATATCATGCAATCCGGTACCGGCTCCATACCAAAGCGTCCGGCCTGGATCATGGCAGGCGATACTTGAGGCACGATTGGCAGAATTCTAGTTTAATTGCCATAAAATGCCAAAAAATCTAACTTGATCATTTTGAAGCGTTCATTATGGTTCCCTGGGTATTATTTGATGTCCCGGACAAATATCATGCGATCCGGTATAGGCACCGTGCCAAGGCGTCCAACCAGGACCCTGGTAGGCGATAATACAGGCATGACTGGTGGAATTCCAGTTTCATTGCCATAAAATGCGAAAAAATGTAACTTGATCATTTCTAACCGTTGTTTATGGTAACTTGGGTGGTATTTGATGCCCTGGAAAAATATCATGCGGTTCAGTATTAGCTCCGTACCAAGGCGTCTGGCCTGGACCATGGCAGGCGATAATACAGGCACGACTGACGGAATTCAAGTTTAGTTGCCATAAAATGCTAAAAAATTCATCTTTATCATTTCAAAGCATTGGTTATGGTTCCTTGGGTCTAACTTGATGTTCCAGAAAAATATCATGAGATCCGGTACCGGCTCCGTACCAAGGCGTCTGGCCTGGACCATGGCAGGCGATAATACAGGCACGACTGACGGAATTCAAGTTTAGTTGCCATAAAATGCTAAAAAATTCATCTTTATCATTTCAAAGCATTGGTTATGGTTCCTTGGGTCTAACTTGATGTTCCAGAAAAATATCATGAGATCCGGTACCGGCTCCGTACCAAGGCGTCTGGCCTGGACCATGGCAGGCGATAATACAGGCACGACTGGTGGAGTTCTAGTTTAAATGTCATAGAATACCAAAAAATGTAACTTGATCATTTGGAAGTGTTGTCTATGGTTCCTTGGGTCGTATTTTATGTCTCGGAAAAATATCATGAGATTCAGTATTGGCTTTGTACCAAGGCGTCCGACCTGGACCATGGCAGGCGATAATATAGGCACGACTGGCGGAATTCCAGTTTAATCGCCATAAAATGCCAAAAAATATAACTTTGTCATTTCGAAGCGTTAGTTATGGTTACTTGTGTCATATTTGATGTCTCGAACAAATACCATGCCATCCGGTACTAGCTCCGTACAAAGGCATCCAGCCTAGACCATGGCAAGCGATAATGCAGGCACGTCTGGCGGAATTCAAAATTAATTGCAATAAAATGCCAAACAATGTAACTTGATCATTCGAAACGTTGGTTATGGTTCCTTGGGTCATATTTGATGTTCCGGACAAATATAATGCGATCCGGTACCGGCTCTGTATAAAGGCGTCCGTCCTGGACCATGGCAGGCGATAATACAGGCACGCATGGCGAAATTCCAGTTTAATTGCCATAAAATTCCAAAAATGTAACTTGATCATTTCGAAGTGTTGGTTATGGTTCCTTGGGTCGTATTTGATCTCCCGGACAAATATCATGCGATCCGGTACCGACTTCGTACCAAGGCGTCCGACCTGGACCATGGCAGGCGATAATACTGGCACGACTGGTGGAATTCCAGTTTAACTACCATAAAATGAAAAAAAAAATGTAAAGTGATCATTTTGAAGCATTGGTTATGGTTCTTTGGGTCGTGTTTGATTTCCCGGACAAATGTCATGCGATCCGATGCCGACTACATACGAAGGCGTCCGACCTGGACCACGGGAGGCGATAATACAGGCATGACTGGTGGAATTCCAGTTTAATTGCCAGAAAATGCCAGAAAAGTAACTTGATCTTTTCGAAGCGTTGTTTATGGTTCCTTGGGTAGTATTTGATGTCCCAAAAAAATATTATGCAATCCGGTACTTGCTCCTTACCAAGGTGTCCGGCCTGGACCATGGAATGTGATAATACAGGTACGACTGGTGGAATTCTAGTTTAATTGCCATAAAATGTAACTTGATCATTTCGAAGCGTTAGTTATGGTTCCTTGTGTCGTATTTGATGTCCTGGAGAAATATCATGTGATACGATACCGGCTCCGCACCAAGGCATCCGGCCTGGACCATGGCAACCGATAATACAGGCACGACTGGCGGAATTCCAGTTTAATTGCCTTAAAATACCAAAAAATGTAACTTGATCATTTCGAAGCGTTAGTTATGGTTCCTTGGGTCGTATTTGATGTCCCGGAGAAATATCATGTGATCCGATACCGGCTCCGTACCAAGGCATCCGGCCTGGACCATGGCAGCCGATAATACAGGCACGACTGGCGGAATTCCAGTTTAATTGCCTTAAAATACCAAAAAATGTAACTTGATCATTTCGAAACGTTAGTTATGGTTCCTTGGGTCGTATGTGATGTCCCGAAAAAATATCATGCGATCCGATACTGGCTCCATACCAAGGCGTCCGGCCGAGACCATGGCAGGCGATAATACATGCACGACTGGCGGAATTCCAGTTTAACTGTCATAAAATGCAAAAAATGTAACATGATCATTTCGTAGCGTTGGTTATGGTTCTTTGGGTCGTGTTTGATGTCCCGAACAAATATCATGCGATATGATACCGACTACGTACCAAGGCGTCCGACCCGGACCACGGGAGGCGATAATATAGGCACGACTGGCGGAATTCCAGTTTAATTTCCTGAAAATGCCAAAAAATGTAACTTGATCATTTCGAAGTGTTGGTTATGGTTCCTTAGGTAGTATTTGGTGTCCCGAAAAACATTATGCGATCCGGTACTGGCTCCGCACCAAGGCGTCCAACTTGGACCATGGTAGGCGATAATACAGCCACGACTCGCGGAATTCCAGTCTAATTGCCATAAAATGCCAAAAAATGTAACTTGATCATTTTAAAGTGTTAGTTATGGTTCCTTGGGTCATATTTGATGTCCCGGAGAAATATCATGCGATCCGGTACCGGTTCTGTACCAAGGTATCCGGCCGGGACCATGGCAGGCGATAATACATGCACGACTGGGGGAATTCCAGTTTAATCACCATAAAATGCAAAACAAATGTAACGTGATCATTTCGAAGCGTTGGTTATGATTCCTTGGGTTGTATTTGATGTCCCATACAAATATCATGCGATCCGGTACCAGCTACGTACCAAGGCATCCGGCCTGGACCATGGCAAGCGATAATACATGCACGACTAGCGGAATTCCAGTTTAATTGCCTTAAAATGCCAAAAAATGTAACTTGATCATTTCGAAGCATTAGTTATGGTTCCTTGGGTCGTATTTGATGTTCGGGAAAAATATCATGCGATCCGGTACCGGCTCCGTACCAAGGCGTCCGGCCAGGACTATGGTAGGCGATAATACAGGCACGACTGGATGAATTCTATTTTAATTGCCATAAAATACAAAAAAAATGTAACGAGATCTTTTTGAAGCGTTGGTTATGGTTACATGGGTCGTATTTTATGTCCCGGAAAAATATCATGCGATCCGATACCGACTACATACCAAGGCGTACGGCCTGGACCACGGGAGGCGATAATACAGGCACCACTTGTGGAATTTCAGTTTAATTGCCAGAAAATGCCAAAATATGTAAGTTTATAATTTCGAAGCGGTTGTTATGGTTCCTTGTTTGATGTCCCGAAAAAATATCATGCGATCTGATACCGACTCTGTACCAAGGCGTCCGGCCTGGACCATGGCAGGCGATAATACAGGCACGACTGGCGGAATTCCAGTTTAATTGCCATAAAATGCCAAAAAATGTAACTTGATAATTTTGAAGCGTTAGTTATGGTTCCTTGGGTCGTATTCGATGTCTCGGATAAATATCATGCGATCCGGTACCGGCTCCATCCCAAGGCATCCAACCGGGACCATGGACGGCGATAATACAGACACGTCTAGAGGAATTCCTGTTTAATTGCCATAAAATGACAAAAAATTTAACTTTATTATTTTGAAGAATTGGTTATGGTTCTTTGGGTCGTATTTGATGTCCCGGAAAAAATATCATGTGATCCGGTAACGGCTCCGTACCAAGGCGTTCGGCCTGGACCATGCCAGCGATAATACAGGAACGACTGGCGGAATTCCAGTTTAATTGCCATAAAATTCCAAAAAATTGAACTTGATCATTTTGAAGCGTTAGTTATGGTTCCTTTGGTCGTATTTGATGTCCCGGACAAATATCATGTGATCCGGTACCGGCTACATACCAGGGCGTACGGCCTGGACCATGGCAGGCGATAATACAGGCCCGACAGGCGGAATTCCAGTTTAATTGCGATAAAATGCCAAAAATGTAACTTGATCATTTTGAAGCGTTGGTTCTGGTTACTTGTGTAGTATTTGATGTCCCGGAAAAATATCGAGCGATCGGGTACCGGGTCCGTACCAAGGCGTCCGGCCTGGACTATGGCAGGCGATAATACATGCACGACTATCGGAATTCCAGTTTAATTTCCATAAAATGCAAAAATATTTAACTTGATCTTTTCGAAGTGTTGGTTATGGTTCTTTGGGTCGTATTTGGTGTCCTGGACAAATATCTTGCGATCTGGTATCGGCTCCGTACGAAGGCGTCCGACCTGGACCATGTCAGGCGATAATACAGGCACGACTGGCGAAATTCCAGTTTAATAGCGATAAAATGCCAAAAAATTTAAATTGATCATTTCGAAGCGTTGGTTATGGTTCCTTGGGCCGTATTTGATGTCCCGGACAAATATCATGCGATCTAGTACCGGCTCCGTACCAAGGCCTCTGGCCTGGACCATGGCAGGTGATAATACGGGCACGACTAGCTAAATTCCAGTTTAACTTCCATGAAATGTAAAAAAAAAAAGTAACGTGATCATTTCGAAGCGTTGGTTATGGTTCTTTGGGTTGTGTTTGATGTTCCGGACGAATATTATGTGATCCGATACCGACTACGTACCAAGGCGTCCGTCAGGGACCACGGTAAGCGATAATACATGCACGACTGGCGGAAATCCAGTTTAATTGCTAGAAAATGCCAAAAAATGTAACTTGATCATTTCGAAACGTTTTTATGGTTCCTCTTGTAGTATTTGATGTCCCAAAAAAATATCATGCGATCCGGTACTGGCTCCGTACCAAGGCGTTCGGCCTGGAGCATGGTAGGCGATAATACATGCACCACTGGCGGAATTCCAGTTTAATTGCCATAAAATGCCAAAAAATGTAACTTGTTCATTTCGAAGCTTTAGTTATGGTTCCTTGGGTCGTATTTAATGTCCCAGACAAATATCATGCAATCCGATACCGGCTCCGTACGAAGGCATCCACCCAGGACTATGGCAGGCGATAATACAGGCACGACTGGCGAAATTCCAGTTTACTTGCCATAAAATGCCAAAAAATTTAACTTGATCATTTAGAAGTGTTGGTTATGGTTCTTTGAGTCTTATTTGATATCTCGGACAAATATCATGCGATCCGGTACCGGCACCGTACCAAGTCGTTCGGCCTGGACCATGGCAGGCAATAATACATGCACGACTATCGGAATTCCAGTTTAATTGCCATAAAATTCCAAAAAATGTAACTTGATCATGTTGAAGCATTAGTTATGGTTCCTTAGGTCGTATTTGATGTCCCGGACAAATATCATGAGATCCGGTACCGGCTTCGTACAAAGGCATCCGGCTGGGACCATGGCAGGCGATAATACATGCACAGCTGGCGGAATTCCACTTTAATTGCCATAAAATTCAAACAAAATGTAACGTGATCATTTAGAAGCGTTGGTTATGGTTCTTTGCATCGTATTTGATGTCTCGGACAAATATCATGCGATCCGATACCGACTACGTACCAAGGCGTCCGTCCTGGATCACGGTAGGCGATAATACACGCACGACTGGCGGAAATCCAGTTTTATTGCCATAAAATGCCAAAAAATGTAACTTGATCATTTCGAAACGTTTTTATGGTTCCTCTGGTAGTATTTGATGTCCCGGAAAAATATCATGCGATTCGATAATGGCTCCGTACCAAGGCGTCCGGCCTGGAGCATGGTAGGCGATAATACATGCACCACTGTCGGAATTCCAGTTTAATTGCCATAAAATGCCAAAAAATGTAACTTAATCATTTCGAAGCGTTATTTATGGTTCCTTGGGTCGTATTTAATGTCCCGGACAAATATCATGCGATCCAGTATGGGATCTGTACCAAGCCGTCCGGCCTGGACCATGGTAGGCGATATAGGCACCACTGGCAGAATTCCAGTTTAATTGCCATAAAATTCCAAAATGTAACTTGATCATTTCAAAAGGTTAGTTATGGTTCCTGTTATTGTATTTAATGTCCCGGAAAAATATCATGCGATTCGGTATCGGCTCCATACCAAAGCGTCCGGCCGGACTATGGCAGGCGATAATACATGCATGACTAGCGGAATTCCAGTTTAATTGCCATAAGATTCCAAAAAATGTAACTTTATCATTTCAAAGCGTTAGTTATGGCTCCTTGTCTCATATTTGATGTCTCGGATAAATATCATGCCATATGGTACCCGCTCCGTACAAAGGCGTCCGGCCTGGACCATGGCAGGCGATAATACAGGCACGTCTGGCGGAATTCCAAATTAATTGCCATAAAATGCCAAACAATGTAACTTGATCATTTCAAAGCATTGGTTATGGTTTCTTGGGTCTTATTTTATGTCCCGGACAAATATCATGCGATCCGATACCGGTTCCGTATCAAGGCGTCCGGCCAGAACCATGGTAGGCGATAATACAGGCACGACTGGAGGAATTCCAGTTTAATTGCCATAAAATGCCAAAAAATTTAACTTGATCATTTCGAAGTGTTGGTTATGGTTCCATGGGTCGTATTTGATGTCCTGGACAAATATCATGTGATTCGGTACAGACTCCGTACCAAGGCGTCCAGTCTGGACCATGGTAGGGGATAATATAGGCATGACTGGCGGAATTCCAGTTTAATTGCAATAAAATACCAAAAAATGTAAATTGATCATTTTGAAGCATTGGTTATGGTTCCTTGGGTCGTATTTGATGTCTAGGACAAATATCATGTGATCCGGTACCGTCTTTGTACCAAGGCGTCAGGCCTGGACCATGGCAGGCGATAATACAGGCACCACTGGCGGTATTCCAGTTTAACTGCCATAAAATGCAAAAAATGCAACGTGATCATTTCGAAGCGTTTGTTATGGTTATTTGGGTCGTGTTAGATGTCCCAGAAAAATATGCGATCCGGTACCGGCTCTGTACCAAGGCGTCCGGCAGGGACCATGGCAGGCGATAATACAGGCACGATTGGAGGAATTCTAGTTTAATTACCATAAAATGCAAAAAAAATGTAACGTGATCATTTCGAAGCATTGGTTACGGTTCCTTAAGTCGTATTTGATGTCCCGGACAATTATCATGCGATCCGATACCGACTACGTACCAAGGCATCCGGCCAGGATCACGGGAGGCGATAATATAGGCACCACTGGTGGAATTCCAGTTTAATTGCCAAAAAATGCCAAAAAATGTAATTTTATCATTTCGAAGCATTGGTTATGGTTCATTGGGTAGTATTTGATGTCTCGAAAAAATATTAGGCGATCCGGTACTAGCTCCGTACCAAGGCGTCCGACCTGGACTATAGCAGACGATAATACAGGCACGACTGGCGGAATTCCAGTTCAATTGCCATAAAATGCCAAAAAATGTAACTTTGTCATTTTGAAGTGTTACTTATGGTTCCTTGGGTCGTATTTGATGTCCCGGACAAATATCATGAGATCCGCTACTGGCTCCGTACCAAGGCATCCGGCGGGGACCATGGCAAGCGATAATACAGACACGATTGGAGGAATTCCAGTTTAATCACCATAAAATGCAAAAACAATGTAACATGATCATTTCGAAGCGTTGGTTATAGTTCTGTGGGTCGTATTTGATGTCCCGGACAAATATCATGCGATCCGGTACCAGCTACGTACCAAGGCGTCCGTCCTGGACCACGGCAGGCGATAATACATGCACGACTGGCGGCATTCCAGTTTAATTGCCATAAAATGCCAAAAAATGTAATTTTATCATTTCGAAGCGTTGGTGATGGTTCCTTGGGTAGTATTTGATGTCCCGAAAAAATATTATGCGATCCGGTACAAGCTCTGTACCAAGGCGTCCGGCGTGGACCATAGCAGGAGATAATACAGGCACGACTGGCGGAATTCCAGTTTAATTTCCATAAATGCCAAAAAATGTAACTTTCTCATTTTGAAGTGTTAGTTATGGTTCCTTGGGTCGTATTTGATGTCCCGGACCAATATTATGTGATCCTCTACCGGCTCCGTACCATGACATCCGGCAAGGACCATAGCAGGCAATAATACAGGCACAACTGGAGGAAATCCAGTTTAATCACCATAAAAGGCAAAACAAATGTAAATTGATCATTTGGAAGCATTGTTTATGGTTCCTTGGGTCATATTTGATGTCCCGGACAAATATCAAGCGATTTGGTACCGGCTTCGTACCAAGGCGTCAAGCCTGGACCACGACAGGCGATAATACAGGCACGCCTGGCGACATTCCAATTTAATTGCCATAAAATGCCAAAAAATGTAACTTGATCATTTCGAAGGTTGGTTATGGTTCCTTGGTTCGTATTTGATGTCCCGGACAAAGATCATGCGATCCAGTACCGGCTCCATACCAATGTGTCCGGCATGGACCATGGCAGGCGATAATACAGGCACAACTGGCGGAATTCCTGTTTAATCGCCAGAAAATGCCAAAACNACTGGCGGAATTCCAGTTTAATTGCCATAAAATGCCAAAAATGTAACTTTATCATTTCAAAGAGTTAGTTATGGTTCCTTGTGTCATATTTGATGTCTCGGACAAATATAATGCCATCCGGTACCGGCTCCGTACTAAGGCGTCCGACCTGGACCATGGCTGGCGATAATACAGACATGACTGGCGGAATTCCAGTTTAATTTCCATAAAATGCCTAAAAATATAGCTTGATCATTTCGAAGCGTTGGTTATGGTTCTTTGAGTCGTATTTGATATCCTGGACAAATATCATGCGATCCGGTTCCGGCGCCATACCAAGTCGTTCGGCCTGGACCATGGCAGGCAATAATACATGCACGACTAGCGGAATTCCAGTTTAATTGCCATAAAATTCCAAAAAATGTAACTTGATCATTTTGAAGCATTAGTTATGGTTCCTTAGGTCGTAGTTGATGTCCCAGATAAATATCATGCGATCCGGTACTGGCTTCGTACAATGGTATCCGGCTGGGACCATGGCAGGCGATAATACAGGCAGAGCTGGCGGAATTCCACTTTAATTGCCATAAAATTGAAAAAAAATGTAACGTGATCATTTATAAGCGTTAGTTATGGTTCTTTGGGTCGTATTTGATGTCTCGGATAAATATCATGCGATCCGATACCGAGTACGTACCAAGACGTCCATCCTGGACCACGGTATGCGATAATACACGCACGACTGGCGGAAATCCAGTTTAATTGCCATAAAATGCCAAAAAATGTAACTTGATCATTTCGAAACGTTTTTATGGTTCCTGTGGTAGTATTTTATGTCCCGTAAAAATATCATGCGATACGGTACCGGCTCCGTACCAAGGCGTTCGGCCTGGAGCATGGTAGGCGATAATACATGCACCACTGGCTGAATTCCAGTTTAATTGCCATAAAATTCCAAAAACTGTAACTTGATAGTTTCGAAGCGTTAGTTATGGTTCCTTGGGTCGTATTTAATGTCCCGGACAAATATCATGCAATCCGATACCGGCTCCGTACCAAGGCATCCGGCCGGGACTATGGCAGGCGATAATACAGACACGACTGGCGGAATTCCAGTTTACTTGCCATAAAATGCATAAATATTTAACTTGATCATTTCAAAGAGTTGGTTATGGTTCTTTCAGTCGTATTTGATATCCCGGACAAATAATATGCGATCCGGTACCGGCTCCGTACCAAGTCGTTCGGCCTGGACCATGGCAGGCAATAATACATGCACGACTGGCGAAATTCCAGTTTAATTGCCATAAAATTCCAAAAAATGTAACTTGATCATTTTGAAGCATTAGTTATGGTTCCTTAGGTCGTATTTGATGTCCTGGAAAAATATCATGCGATCCGGTATCGGCTTCCTACAAAGGCATCCGACTGGGACCATGGCAGGCGATAATACAGGCACAACTGGCGGAATTCCACTTTAATTGCCATAAAATTCAAAAAAAATTTAACGTGATCATTTAGAAGCATGGGTTATGGTTCTTTAGGTCGTATTTGATGTCTCGGACAAATATCATGCGATCCGATACCAACTACGTACCAAGGCGTCCGCCCTGCGACTGGCGGAAATCCAGTTTAATTGCCATAAAATGCCAAAAAATGTAACTTGATCATTTCGAAATGTTTTTATGGTTCCTCTGGTAGTATTTGATGTCCCGAAAAATTATCAAGCGATCCGGTACCGGCTCCGTACCAAGGCGTCCGGCCTGGAGCATGGTAGGCGATAATACATGCACCACTGGCGGAATTCCAGTTTAATTGCCATAAAATTCCAAAAAATGTAACGTGATCATTTCGAAACGTTAGTTATGGTTCCTTGGGTCGTATTTGATGTCCCGGAAAAATATTATGTGATACGGTACCGGCTACGTACCAAGGCGTCCGGCCTGGAGCATGGTAGGCGATAATACATGCACCACTGGCGGAATTCCAGTTTAATTGCCATAAAATTCCAAAAAATGTAACGTGATCATTTCGAAACGTTAGTTATGGTTCCTTGGGTCGTATTTGATGTCCCGGAAAAATATTATGTGATACGGTACCGGCTACGTACCAAGGCGTCCGGCCGAGACCATGGCAGGCGATAATACAGGCACCACTGACGGGATTCAAATTGAATTGCCATTAAATGCATAAAAAATGTAACGTGATCATTTAGAAGCGTTGTTTATGGTTCCTTGGGTCGTATTTGATGTCCTGAAAAAATATTATGTGATACGGTACCGGCTACGTACAAAGGCGTCCGGCCTGGACCACGGCAGGCGATAATACAGGCACGACTGGCGGAATTCTAGTTTAATTTCCATAAAATGCCAAAAAATGTAACTTGATCATTTCGAAGCGTTGGTTATGGTTCCTTGGGTTGTATTTGATGTCCCAGATAAATATCAATCTATCATGTACCGGCTCCGTACCAAGGCGTCCGGCCTGGACCATGGCAGGCGATAATACAAGCACGACTGGTGGAATTCAAGTTTAATTGCCATAAAATGCCAAAAATATAACTTGATCATTTCGAAGCGTTAATTATGGTTCCTTGGGTCGTATTTGATGTCCCACAAAAATATCATGTAATCCGGTACCGGCTCCGTACCAAGGCGTCCGGCCTGGACAATGGTAGGCGATAATAAAGGCACGACTGGCAGAATTCCTGATTAATCGCCAGAAAATGCCAAAAAATGTAACTTGATCATTTCGAAGTGTTGGTTATGGTTATTTGGGTCGTATTTGATGTCCCGGAAAAATATCATGCGATCCGGCACCGGCTCCGCACCAAGGCGTCCGTTCTGGACCATGGCAGGCGATAGTAGTGGCACGACTGGCGGAGTTCCAGTTTAATTACCATAAAATGCCAAACAATTTAACTTTATCATTTCAAAGTGTTATTTATGGTTCCTTGTGTCATATTTGATGTCTCGGACAAATATCATGCCATCCGGTACAGGCTCCGTACCAAGTCGTTCAGCCTGGACCATGGCAGGCGATAACACAGGCACGACTGGTTGAATTGCTGTTTAATTTCCATAAAATGCCAAAAAATACAACTTGATCATTTCGAAGCGTTTGTTATGGTTCTTTGGGTGATGTCCCAGACAAATATCATGCGATCCGGTACCGGCTCCGTACCAAGGCGTCTGGCCTGGACCATGGCAGGCGATAATACAGGCACGACTGGCGGAATTCTAGTTTAATTGCCATAAAATGTCAAAAAATGCAACTTTATCATTTCAAAGCGTTAGTTATGGTTCCTTGTGTCATACTTGATGTCTCGAGCAAATATAATGCCATCCGGTACCGGCTCCGTACAAAGGCGTCCGGCCTGGACCATGGCATGCGATAGTACAGGCATGTCTGGCGGAGCTCCTGTTTAATTGCCATAAAATGCCAAACAATGTAACTTGATCATTTCAAAGCATTGGTTATGGTTCCTTGGGTCGTATTTGATGTCCCGAACAAATATCATGCGATACGGTACTGGCTCCATACCAAGGCGTCCGACCTGGACCATGGCAGGTGATAATACAACACGACTGGCTGAATTCTAGTTTAACTGCCATAAAATGCAAAAAAAAAAGTAACGTGATCATTTCAAAGTTTTGGTTATAGTTCTTTGGGTCGTATTTGATGTCCCGGAAAAATATCATGCAATCCGATACCGACTACGTACCAAGGCGTCCGTCCTGGACCACGGTAGCCGATAATACACGCACGACTGGCAGAATTCCAGTTTAATTGCCATAAAATGCTAAAAAATGTAACTTGATCATTTCGAAACATTTTTTATAGCTCTTCTGGTAGTATTTGATGTCCCGAAAAACTATCATGTGATCCGATACCGGCTCCGTACCAAGGCGTCTGGCCTGGAGCATGGTAGGCGATAATACATGCACCACTGGCGGAATTCGAGTTTAGTTGCCATAAAATGCCAAAAAATGTAATTTGATCATTTCGAAGCGTTCGTTATGGTTCCTTGGGTCGTAATTGATGTCCCGAAAAACTATCATGTGATCCGATACCGGCTCCGTACCAAGGCGTCTGGCCTGGAGCATGGTAGGCGATAATACATGCACCACTGGCGGAATTCGAGTTTAGTTGCCATAAAATGCCAAAAAATGTAATTTGATCATTTCGAAGCGTTCGTTATGGTTCCTTGGGTCGTAATTGATGTCCCGGAAAAATATCATGTGATCCGGTACCGGCTCCGTACCTAGGCGTCCGGCCGGGACCATGGCAGGCGATAATACAGGAACGACTGACGGAATTCGGGTTTAATTGCCATTAAATGCAAAAAAAAATGAAACGTGATCATTTAGAAGCGTTGGTTATGGTTCCTTGGGTCGAATTTGATGTCCCGGAAAAATATTATGTGATGCAGTACCGGCTACGTACCATGGCGTCCGGCCTGGACCACGACAGGCGATAATACAGGCACGACTGGCGGAATTTTAGTTTAATTTCCATAAAGTGCCAAAAAATGTAACTTGATCATTTCGAAGCGTTGGTTATAGTTCTTTGGGTTGTATTTGATGTCCCGGATAAATATCATGCTATTCGGTGCCGGCTCCGTACCAGGCGTCCGGCCTGGACCATGGCAGGCGATAATACAAGCACGACTGGTGGAATTCCAGTTTAATTACCATAAAATGCCAAAAATGTAACTTGATCATTTCGAAGCGTTAATTATGGTTCCTTGGGTCGTATTTGATGTCCCAGACAAATATCATGCAATCCGGTACCGGCTCCGTACCAAGGTGTCCGGCCTGGACCATGGTAGGCGATAATAAAGGCACGACTGGTGGAATTCCTGTTTAATCGCCAGAAAATGCCAAAAAATGTAACTTGATCATTTCGAAGCGTTGGTTATGGTTCTTTGGGTCGTATTTGATGTCCCGAAAAAATATCATGCGATTCGGTACCGTATCCGTACCAAGGCGTCCGTCCTGGACCACGGGCGATAATAGAGGCACGACTTGAGGAATTCCAGTTAAATTGCCATAAAATGCAAAAAAACTGTAGTGTGATCATTTCGAAGCGTTGGTTATGGTTCCTCGGGTCATATTTGATATCCCGAACAAATATCATGTGATCCGGTACCGGCTCCGTACCAAGGTGTCCAGCCTGGACCATGGCAGGCGATAATAGATGCACGACTAGAGGAATTCTAGTTTAATGGCCATAAAATGCCAAAAAATGTAACTTGGTCATTTTGAAGCGTTGGCTAAGGTTCCATGGGTCGTATTTGATGTCCCGGACAAATATCATGCAATCTGGTACCGGCTCCATACTAAGGCGACCAGTCTGGACCATGGTAGGCGATAATACAGGCACGACTGGCGGAATTCCTGTTTAATCGCCAGAAAATGCCAAAAAGTGTAACTTGATCATTTCGAAGTGTTGGTTATGGTTCTTTGGGTCGTATTTGATATCTGGGACAAATATCATGCAATCCGGTACCGACTCCATACCAAGGCGTCTGGCCTGGACCATGGCAGGCGATAATATAGGCACGACTGGCGGAATTCCAGTTTAATTGCCATAAAATGCCAAAAAATGTAACTTGATTATTTCAAAGTGTTGGTTATGGTTCCTTGGGTAGTATTTGATGTCTCGGACAAATATCATGTGTTCCGGTACCAGCTCCGTATCAAGGCGTCTGGCCTGGACCATGGCAGGCGATAATACATGCACGACTGGTGGAATTAAAATTTAATCGCTAGAAAATGCCAAAAAATGTAACTTTATCATTTCGAAGCGTTGGTTATGGTTCCTTGGGTCGTATTTGATGTCTCGAACAAATATCATGCGATCCGGTACCGGCTCCGTACCAAGGCGTCTGGCCTGGACCATGGCAGGCGATAATACATGCACGACTAGCGGAATTCCAGTTTAATTGCCATAAAATGTCAAAAAATGCAACTTTATCATTTCAAAGCATCAGTTATGGTTCCTTGTGTCATATTTGATGTCTCGAGCAAATATCATGGCATCACGTACCAGCTCCATACAAAGGCGTTTTCCTGGACCATGGCAGGCGATAATATAGGCACGTCTGGCGGAATTCCAGCTTAATTGCCATAAAATGCCAAAATTTGTAACTTGATCATTTCGAAGCAATTGTTATGGTTCCTTGGGTCGTATTTGATGTCTTGGAAAAATATCATGTGATCCGGTACCGGCTCCGTACCAAGGCGTCTGGCCTGGACCATGGCAGGCGATAATACATGCACGACTAGCGAAATTCCAGTTTAATTGCCATAAAATGCCAAGAAATGTAACTTGATCATTTCAAAACGTTAGTTATGGTTCCTTAGGTCGTATGTGATGTCCCGGACAAATATCATGCGATCTAGTACAGGCTTCGTACCAAGGCGTTCGGCCTGGACCATGGCAGGCGATAATAAAGGCACGAATGGCGGAATTCCTGTTTAATCACCAGAAAATCCCAAAAAATGTAACTTGATCAATTCGAAGTGTTGATCATGGTTTCTTGGGTCGTATTTGATGTCCCGGACAAATATCATGCGATCCGGTACCGGCTACGTACCAAGGCGTCCGGCCTGGACCATGGCAGGCGATAATACTGGCACGACTGGAGAAATTCCAGTTTAATTGCCAAAGAATGCCAAAAAATGTAACTTAATCATTTTGAAGCGTTGGTTATGGTTCCTTGGGTCGTATTTGATGTCCCGGAAAAATATCATGCGATCTAGTACAGGCTTCGTACCAAGGTGTTCGTCCTGGACAATGGCAGGCGATAATACAGGCACGACTGGCGGAATTCCAGTTTAATTGCCATAAAATGCCAAAAAATGTAACTTGATTATTTCAAAGCATTGGTTATGGTTCTTTGGGTCGTATTTGATGTCTCGGGCAAATATCATGCGATCCGGTACCGGCTCCGTACCAAGGCGTCCGGCCTGGACCATGGCAGGCGATAATACAGGCACGACTGGTGGAATTCAAATTTAATCGCTAGAAAATGCCAAAAATGTAACTTTATCATTTCGAAGCGTTGTTTATGGTACCTTGGATCGTATTTGATATCTCGAACAAATATCATGCGATCCGGTACCGGCT
Source organism: Nicotiana knightiana (assembly GCA_005239525.1). Taxonomy (NCBI): domain Eukaryota; kingdom Viridiplantae; phylum Streptophyta; class Magnoliopsida; order Solanales; family Solanaceae; genus Nicotiana; species Nicotiana knightiana. Next base: position 3,310 of record ML378998.1, on the reverse strand, counting down.
TCGTACCAAGGCGTCTGGCTTGGACCATGGCATGCGATAATACATGCACGACTAGCGGAATTCCAGTTTAATTGCCATAAAATGTCAAAAAATGCAACTTTATCATTTCAAAGCATTAGTTATGGTTCCTTGTGTCATATTTTATGTCTCGAGAAAATATCATGGCATCATGTAGCGGCTCCATACAAAGGCGTTTGCCTGGACCATGACAGGCGATAATACAGGCACGTCTGGCGGAATTCCAGTTTAATTTCCATAAAATGCCAAACAATGTAACTTGATCATTTCGAAGCACTTGTTATGGTTCCTTGGGTCGTATTTGATGTCTCGGAAAAATATCAAGTGATCCGGTACCGGCTCCGTACCAAGGCTTCTGGCCTGGACCATGGCAGGCGATAATACATGCACGACTAGCAAAATTCATGTTTAATTGCCATAAAATGCCTAGAAATGTAACTTGATCATTTCAAAACGTTAGTTATGGTTCCTTGGGACGTATTTGATGTCCCGGACAAATATCATGCGATCCGGTACAGGCTTCGTACCAAGGCGTTCGGCCTGGATCATGGCAGGCGATAATACTGGCACGACCTGCAGAATTCCAGTTTAATTGCCATAAAATGCCAAAAAATGTAACTTGATCATTTCTAAGCATTGGTTATGCTTCCTTGGGTCGTATTTTCTGTCCCGGACTAATATCATCCAATCTGGTACCGGCTCCGTACCAAGGCGTTCGGTCTGGACCATGGCAGGCGATAATACAGGCACGACTGGCGGAATTCCAGTTTAATTGCCATAAAATGCCAAAAAATGTAACTTGATCATTTCTAAGCATTGGTTATGCTTCCTTGGGTCGTATTTTCTGTCCCGGACTAATATCATCCAATCTGGTACCGGCTCCGTACCAAGGCGTTCGGTCTGGACCATGGCAGGCGATAATACAGGCACGACTGGCGGACTTCCAGTTTAATTGCCATAAAATTCCAAAAAATGTAACTTGATCATTTCGAAGTGCTGGTTATGGTTCCTTGGGTCGTATTTTATGTCCTAGAAAATTATCATGCAATCCGGTACCGGCTCCGTACCAAGGCGTCTGGCCTGTACCATGGCAGGCGATAATACTGGCACGACCTGCAGAATTCCAGTTTAATTGCCATAAAATGTCAAAAAATGTAACTTGATCATTTTGAAGTGTTGGTTATGGTTCCTTGGGTCGTATTTGATGTCCTGGAAAAATATCATGCGATTCGGTACTGACTCCGTACCAAGGCGTCCGGCCTGGACCATGGCAGGCGATAATACATGCACGACTGGCAGAATTCCAATTTAATTACCATAAAATGCCAAAAAATGTAACTTGCTCATTTTGAAGCGTTGGTTATGGTTCCTTGGGTCGTATTTGATGTCCTCGACAAATATCATGTGATCCGGTACCGGCTCCATACTAAGGCGTCCGGCCTGGACCATGGCAGGCGATAATACAGGCAGGACTGGCGGAATTCCAGTTCAATTGCCATAAAATGCCAAAAAATGTAACTTGATCATTTCGAAGCAGTGGTTATGGTTCCTTGGGTCGTATATGATGTCCCAGGAAAATATCATGTGATTCGGTACCGGCTACGTACCAAGGCGTCCGATTTGGACCCTGGAAGGCGATAATACATGCACGATTGGCGGAAATCCAGTTTAATCGCCATAAAATGCCAAAAAATGTAACTTGATCATTTCGAAGTGTTGGTTATGGTTACTTGGGTCGTATTTGATGTCCCAGACAAATATCATGTGATTCTGTACCGGCTCCGTACCAAGGCGTCCGACTTGGACCATGGCAGGCGATAATACAGGCACGACTGGCGGAATTCCAGTTTAATTGCCATAAAATGCCAAAAAATGTAACTTGATCATTTCGAAGTGTTGGTTATGGTTACTTGGGTCGTATTTGATGTCCCAGACAAATATCATGTGATTCTGTACCGGCTCCGTACCAAGGCGTCCGACTTGGACCATGGCAGGCGATAATACAGGCACGACTGGCGGAATTCCAGTTTAATTGCCATAAAATGCCAAAAAATGTAACTTGATCATTTCGAAGTGTTGGTTATGGTTACTTGGGTCGTATTTGATGTCCCAGACAAATATCATGTGATTCTGTACCGGCTCCGTACCAAGGCGTCCGACTTGGACCATGGCAGGCGATAATACAGGCACGACTGGCGGAATTCCAGTTTAATTGCCATAAAATGCCAAAAAATGTAACTTGAGCATTTCGAAGCAGTTGGTTATGGTTCCTTGGGTCTTATTTGCTGGCCCGGAAAAATATAATGCGATTCGGTACCGGCTACGTATCAAGGCGTCCAGCCTGGACCTTGGCAGGTGATAATACAGGAACGACTGGCGGAATTCCAGTTTAATTGCCATAATACCAAAAAATGTAACTTGATCATTTTGAAGCGCTGGTTATGGTTCCTTGGGCCGTATTTGATGTCCCTGACAAATATCATGGGATCCGGTACTGGGTTCGTACCAAGGCGTCCGACCTGGACGATGTCGGGTGATAATACAAGCACGACTGGCGAAATTCCAGTTTAATTGCCCTAAAATTCCAAAGAATGTAACTTGATAATTTAGAAGCGTTGGTTATGGTTCCTTGGGTTGTATTTGATGTCCTGACAAATATCATGGGATCCGGTATCGAGTCCGTACCAAGGCGTCCAGCCTGGATGATGTCGGGTGATAATACAAGCACGACTGGCGGAATTCCAGTTTAATTGCCATAATACCAAAAAATGTAACTTTATCATTTCGAAGCGTTGGTTATGGTTTTTTGGGTCGTATTTGATGTCCGAAGAAATATCATGTTGTTGACCCAAGTCACTGCATAGTTTTGAAGATTGACAAATGTCTGACCTGTTGAACCAAGTCCATAAGAGCACACATAATAGACCTGACGCGTTGGCACATGAACCGTATATGCATAGGAGATAAATGTGATTGTGAAGTATCAATGAACCAAAAGAGTGTCTCCTAATGCGAAAAGGTTGTTAATTGATAAAAGGACAGAAGTTTAATTCACCAAGGATAGTAACGAAGGAAGGAAGTTGAGTTGAAAACGAACTCTTTCACCCAGGAAGAGTTGGATTAGGACTGAACGACAAACTCAACGCCTGACTCTATAAATACATGAAGTATTCTTGCTTGAAGAAGAGACACACATATACTGAAGTTGTGAACAACTAATTTTTGACCGCACCCAAATTCTATATTATTTTGCTGTAAATATTAATTCTAGGTCTAATCTTAATATTTTAAA
>ML378996.1:34976-59196 GCA_005239525.1 Nicotiana knightiana | reverse complement strand
CCCCCCCCCCCCCCAAGTTGGTGGGGGGTGAACAACATTTTTGTGAATTGGACCAGAAAGGGGTTTGTGAAAACATCGGCAATCTGAGAAAAAGAGGGAACAAATGATAAAGAGATGAGACCAGCAAGGTATTGCGGGCGGACAAAGTGACAGTCAATATCGACATATTTGGTGCGCTCGTGAAAGACGGAATTTTTGGCTATGTGGATGGTGGCCTGATTGTCGGAGTGAAGAGGCACAGGAAGAGAAGGAGAAAGGGAAAGGTCATCAAGAAGACGAAGAAGCCATGTGAGTTCTGCGATGACTCGCCGCATAGAACAGTACTCTGCCTCGGCAGAGGAAAGAAATACCAAAGATTGCTTCTTGGACTTCCAAGAGATGGGAGAAGAACCAAGGGAAATGTAAAAGCCACTGATAGATCGTCGAGTGTCTGAACATCGACCCCAATTAGAGTCACAAAAGGCAACAATCTTGAAGGAGGGATTAGATGATAAAAAAAGCCCTAAACCAGGGTCCAAAAGAAGGTAACGTAAACAGCGTAAAGCAGCATCAAAATGAGGACGACGAGGCGATTGCATGAATTGACTGAGGTGTTGTACAACAAATGACAAATCAGGACGGGTGTGAGTCAGATAATTGAGTTTTCCCAAAAGTTTGCGATAGATGAAAGGTTCAGGCAGAAGATCACATTCAGTCATACGCAAGAGACAACAAGGATCAAGAGGAGAAGAAACTGGTTTGGAGTCCAAGCAGCCAAATTCAGAAAGAAGATCCAAAGTAAATTTCCTTTGAGTTAATATGATTTCCTGTTTTTCCCTGATGATTTCAATACCCAAAAAATAATGTGCTTGACCTAAATCCTTGATTTTGAATTCAGATTCTAGAACAACTTAAGAGAATCAATTTCAGTAGGGTCATCTCCTGTTAATAGAATATCATCGACATAGACAACACAATGGTAGTTTTACCTGTTGATTTCTTGAAAAAGAGTGAGTAATCGTTGAGTGAATGAGAATATCCTTTGAAATCTAGAGCAGCAGTAAGCCTGGCATACCACTGTCTAGAGGCTTGACGCAGACCATAGAGAGATTTGCGCAATTTGCAAACATGAGTGGGGGTGGGAGGGGTAAGTCCAGCTGGAAACTTCATGTATACCTCCTCCTGTAAATCACCATGGAGGAAGGCATTGTTGATGTCCAATTGGTAAACACCCCACTGTTTCTTGACTGCCACTGTCAATAAACATCTTATGGTGGTCATCTTAACAACTGGGGAGTAGGTCTCAGTGAAGTCAATGCCTTCCCTTTGTATGTCACCCCTGATGGCTAATCGAGCTTTAAACCTTTCTACTGAACCATCCTGGTTGTATTTTACCTTATAAACCCACTTACAAGGCAATGATTTCCTGTCCTTAGGTAGGTTAACAACCTCCCAGGTTTTGTTTGTCTCTAAAGCTGCAAGCTCTTTGTTCATGGCTTCCGGCCAACCTGGATGAAGGGATGCTTGAGAAAAATAGGTAGGCTTAGAAATATAGGAAGTGGTGATTAGGATGTTTTGGTTGGTGGAAGAAAGGGCAGAAAAAGATAATATAGAAGGGGAAATAAGAGAAACAAAATAGTTGGTAGTGAGATTGGTTAAAACAACTGAATTGCAAATGTAATAATCCAAATAAGAGGGTAAGTGATGTTCTCTGGTGGATCTTCTAAGAGTTGTTGGAGAAGGTATAGTGGTAGGAAATAGTGATGAAGTGGAGGAAGCAGAAGGGATTAGTGAGGAGGGAGATTTAGAGGTTGAAACAGGTGAAGTAGAAAGGGGAGAAGAAAAGTGTAAGGGAGCAGAATGAAGGGGAGATGGTGATGGAGAAGCAGTTCTAGAAGATATAGGTCTAGGTGTTGCAAATGTAGAAGTGATAGAAAAAGGAGGTGCAGGTGATGTTTGAACAGGGGATTCAATGGGAGGGGAAGGCATTGGGACTGGAAATATAGGAGAAGTGATGGATGTATAGGGAAATATGTGTTCATGGAAAATAACATCTCTAGAAACAAATATCTTGTGAGTTTGTAGATCAAGTATTTTATACCCCTTCTTGCTAGAAGGATATCCCAAAAACACACTCTTAACTGATTTGGGATCTAGCTTGGATCTGTTAGTAGGTAGTGTTGAAGCAAAGCATAAACAAGCAAAAGCTCTTAATGTATCATAGTTAGGAGGTTGGTCAAATAAGAGTTCATAAGGAGTCTTCATCTTTAGAATCTTAGAGGGAAATCTGTTGATTAAAACGGTTGCTGTCAACAAGCAGTCCCCCCAAAACTTGACTGGAAGGTTAGATTGAAAAAGTAATGCTCGACAGGTTTCAAGTAAATGTCTATGCTTCCTCTCAACAACCTCATTTTGTTGGGGAGATGAAACACAAGTTGTTTGATGAAGAATACCTTGGGAAGCAAGAAACTGTGAGTTATTGGGACTAGATCCTAACTCAAAGGCATTATCTGATCTTATAACCTTTACTTTGGTGTGAAATTGTCTCTCAGTCATGACTAAGAATTGTTTGAGCATTGTGAAAGCATTAGATTTGGTTTTAAGAAGAAATGTCCATGTCCCTCTACTATAGTCATCCACTATAGTAAGAAAGTATTTGTACCCATCATAAGTGGTTGCTTTGTAAGGTCCCCAAGTGTCGACATGAATAAGATAAAAAATGTGTTTAGTTGTTATAGAACTAGAAGGGAAAGGTAATTTAACTTGCCTAGATTTAGCACAAATATCACAAAGCTGAAAATTAGAAGGAGAAGAGGAATAAGAAATAGAGGAGATGCATTTCATATTAGAAAAAGGCATATGTCCCAGTCTATTATGCCATAAACTTACATCTTTAGAAATAGAATCCAAACATGTGCTAGAATTGGAAACTGCTCTACTAGACTTTTGACTAAAAACAGAGTGACTAAAAGCCTTGATTAAATTAGACATAACTACTCTAGGCTTGAGAAACTTGGCTTGACCAACTTGGCTTGAATGGACTGAATTGAAGACAGATCCCTTTAGTGACTTTACCAAACACCACTGGCCTCTTCAGTGAAGGGGCCTGCAATGTTGCACCAAAAGAGGAGAAAATGAGAAGTGATGAAACTGCAAATACAACTTGTGTACTGACAATAAGTTGTAATTAAAAGATGGCACAAACAAGACACGATGAAGGGTAAAACCAGGCAAAATGGTAACTGATCCTGCCTGATAAACCAACACCTTAGCAGAATTAGGCAGCTTAACATAGACTGGCTTAGGAAGGATTTTGACATTAAATAGAAGTTGCAAATCAAAAGTCATGTGCTCAGAAGTGTCCAAAATCTAATAAATAGATTGAAGAGAAACATTGATATATGTTTTAGTAGTAGAAGAAGAATGAGGTATACCAGCACAATTAGCAGACAATGTCTCCTCATTTGTCTACTCAATTTGAGAACCAACTTTCACCTGTTGAAGCAACTGATAGAGCCTGTGAAACTGATCTTATGTCATGGGTTGATCTCCTGCACTGTTAATATGAATATCTGATGTTTCCATGGAAACTGCTGCATTACTCTTTGCTCCATTGATTCTTTTGGATTTGGTAAACTTAAAATCTGAGGGGAAACCTATCAATCTATAACAGTTTTCAATAGTATGATTATATTTTTTTGCAATAGTTGCAAAACTGAGTTCCTTTCTTTGTTTCCATGTTGAACTTCTTGGCAGATGCAACCTTCTGTGTTCCTCCATAGGACTGTTGAGCAGCAACAAAAGAATTTTCAGCTGGATGATGAGAGACCTGTACTTCTCTTTGCTTCTCACTCTGATAAGCAAGGAGTAGGCATGATTCAGTGAAGGCAAAGGTGATAGCATAAGTAGGTTACTCCTGGCTGCTGCATATGTGTCATTCAGTCCCATAAGGAACTGAATGAGTCTGCTATCCTGTTGAGATTTGTAGTTTTTTATTTTTCCACCACAACTGCAGTCACAGGTACAGTGTTGACATATGTCCAAGCTGTCCAATTCATCCCACAGCCTTTTCAAATTAGTATAGTATCCTGCTATGCCCAAATTTCCTTGTGTTGACTCACTGATCTCTTTTTGTAGGTGATAGAGTTGTGGTCCATTACTCTGCCCAAACTTTTCTTCAAGCTCACCCTAGATTTCCTTGGTAGTTTTAGTGTATAGAACACTCTCTGCTATTGCTTTTGAGAGGGAGTTTAATAGCCAAGAAATGATCATTTCATTACAACGGGTCCAAGATTTGAAGTCATTAGAAGAGATTTTGGGCTGGAGAAAGGTTCCATCAATGAGTCCTACCTTATTCTTAGCAGATAAAGCTATGAGCATTCCCCCTCTCCATAACCTTTTCCATCAAAAGGAGAGTTAACAAGGAGCATGCCAGGTGAATCAGAAGGATGGAGGTATAATGGGTGTGAGGAGTCGAGTAGTGTAGAAACAGCTGGTGCTGCACCAGTTGTTGCCGCCTGGGAAGAACTTGTTTCTGTGACAGAAGCTGAAGTGAGCTGGATTTGGTCTCCTATGGTAGAATTCCAAAAAAAAAAAAGAAAATGAAAAAGGATCGAGCACTAAAGCTGCTCTGATACCATGTTAGAATAGGAAAATGGAGATGTAATTTGAGAGAATTTTCTGTGTATATTTCTTGATCATCAGCTGTACAAAACTTGTCCTATATATACAAAATAAAAGGAATCTTTCAATAACTAACTATATCACTTGGCCTATGACTATTAGCTATTCTATAACAAATTTATTGGATAGGAATAGAAAGAATATTCTATCTACAAGAAAAATAAATCTGCATATATAGTCAGGCCTAAGAGGCTATATACGAATTTGGGCCCAATGAGGAATAGATCAGCAAATAGCCCAAAACCTTTGGCTCAACTGTGAAGAGAGAACAAATCCATATATTTTATACATGTCACCTCCTTTGTGTTGGTCATCTTCTTCCTAATTACTTCTTCCTCTTCTTTCCAATTCTTCATGGAATCACCATTAAGATCTGAAATTTGTGAAGCTGTGATTCCAATAGTGTCTCAGTGATACAAATTCCGACAATAGGTACAATAACTAAATAGAAGTAGATCAATTAGAAGAAAAAGGGGAAAAGGAAGACATTACCAACTAATGATAACAGTGGTTAATCTTTTACTCCAACAACTAGGAAAAATTCTTCTCTTCCACTTTTGGATTGAATCTGCAAGAAAGTGAAGCGAAATGACCAAGTGCTTGAAAATTTGGTGACGAAATATGATTTAATGCTGAAATTTCAAAAGAAATAGTAATTTTTTTTTTATCGTTTACTTAAAATGGGGAAAAAAGTAACCAGCCTTTTCTTCTTAAGTGACCATCTTGAACGTCAATTAGTGGAATTCAAGTTCAGGTAATATTTGTGGGCTTCATAAAGTTTCAGCAGTTTGCTATAAAATAAAAAAAAATAAAAAGATTGTAGGAACTCCGGTTTGTCAATGAAGGGAGACAAACCGTTTGGGAGAAAATAAGTTTAACAGATCGGTGTTTTATTAGTTTATTAATAATTAGGGATTTGGGAAAATATTATGACAAAAACTCCAAAAATTAAGGAAAAAGATAAACACAAATTCTGAGTATTGAGGCTTCCACGTCACCGGGGTTATGACCCTCAATTATAACATATATAGATATAAATTGACCGCTCCGCTAAAAATTACTCTCTAACCGATATATATATATATTAAAAACATGAAGCCTCTAAATAAAATATCATTTATCTTTTTTAAGTAAAATTTTAGTTATGCCTAATATTTAGGAGTTCGAAATCTGAATAAGGATAAAAAATATTTTAAAAATAAATGAGAATACGAAGAGTCAAAAGGTAAGTTTTTTTTCCACATAAGAAAACTCCACGAAAAAGTATTGTTTAATTTTTGTGTTCTTTATCCTTGTAGTTTATCGTGCAAGAACAATTTAGCTTTCTTTATTTTCCTTTCCATAAAACTATTTGCTTGGTTGTTAAATTATATTTTATTAAACTGTTTCATAGCTATAGCAATTTCATGTGTTAACTTTTTTTTTTTAATATTTGTTTATTTAGGACACTGAAATTAACTAAAATTTTATTTATTCAATATATTTATTTAAACCATATCAAAAAATATTTAGAATTTTAAAATCAATTATGAATTTAATTATTTTATATAAATCATTTCCTTGAGCGGAGGTTGCATTTATTTTTATATAGATTGTTATTTTCCAAAATTTTTATTATTCGTTTATATATGTATATTTATTAATTGAGAAGCACACATGTGCAATGAACATACAATAAAATTAATTTTATATTAATCATATATATTATATATTTGTTGGCTACTTTTTTTTTAAAATGGAAAATTTAGGGTTATTTTGGAATTTCCAAAAATTGTGGTGATGCTGTTGCACTATGCTAAATGGACTGCCAACTACAAGACATTTGAGCTTTTCAGAGTCAAAGCCCAATGTAACTTATTTCATGTAAAAAAGTACGGATTATGAAGTTTTCGGACTGGTCATTTAAAAATAGTTAATGCTTGTCAAATCATTAAAAAATAGTTATTATTTTGCTGCAACAGAGAGCGGTCCAGCATAATATACTGGAGTTCAGTGCACCTGCGTATGAATTTCCAGCATAATCCAACACGCAAAAAGTTCCAACATAATATAGTGGAGATTCGAACACGAGTGTATGAACTTTCAGCATATTATACTGGACCGATATACTTTGCTAGAACTCCAGTATATTATGATGGAGTTCTAGTATACTTATGCTGGAACTCCATTGCATTATGCTGGAACTCCAGTATAATATGCTGGAGTTCCATATGCTTATGCTGGAATTACAGTATACTTATGCTGGAGTATTTTCCGGATTTTGAACAGTGTTTTCGTTCATATATATCTTTACATGAAAAGTGGCTAAATTTCGATAACTTTTTAAAGTGTGGCTATTTTTGAATGACCAGTTATAAATCTGGCTATTTTTGAATTTATCCCTTATTTCATACACAGGCCCAACCCGTAGACTAACTGAGGCGCCACCTCTGAGTTACAGCAAACAGAAACTCCACAAAAATCACACAGCGCTGGAAATTGGAGAACTACTTGTTCTGACAGCTTAGCTAGTTTGCCGCTATTATTTGAAGGGCGTTCAACTCAGTAGCCTCTGTGAGTTTCTATAGAGAACTGAAAAGGTCCAAATTTTCAAGCTAAATACTTCTCTACTGTTGTTGATATTTGTTTTTTATTCAATTCATTGCACTTTATTCAATCAGAAAATGGGACACGCTGTAGTGTAGACTGTTATGGAAAATCCCTTCAAATTAGGTAGCGATAGAGTTGGGATAACTTTTCCTCTGTATGATTATTTGGGTGCTCGAGCTTTAGTTTTTACTTCATGGGTTTTGGGTTATTACCAAAAAAATCTTCTTTCAACCTGATATTTAAGGCTTTAGATGAATTGGGTTTTTTTGAAAGGCAGATTTTTTATATAAAAGAAAGAATCTTTTGCAGAAAGTATATTGGTGCTTCCTCAGTTGTATTGATGGAAGATTCTGATTCTTGTTCAAATGGTGAAAATGAAAGCATTATGGAAAATGAAGCAGTAGTTGTTCCACTAAGGAGAATGTATAGTTGCAGAGGGCGAAAGCTGTCTTCAGTTGTTACAAGAATATGCAAGTCTTTGAGTTGGGAAGTTGCAAAAGAAATTCCTTTTAGAAAAGCTATGAGGAAATATGGCTTTTCTCGTTCGATAAATGCCTTTAATATGATTATACATATTTTCGCGTTCGCAAGGATGCATATGGAAGTCCATGCCTTGCTTAAAGACATTGTTTTCTACTTTCAGAAGGCTGGTTTTGACTTGTATAAGATATTCCATCTTTTTACTCTGCACACACCATATAATGCAACAACTTTGGTTTTCGTGGCTGATGTACTTATCAAGGTGTTTGCTGCGAATAAAATGCTTGATTGTGCAATTGATGTTGTTAAACAGGCAAGGAAATTTGGGCATCAACCAAGTATTTATTCATGTAACTTTCTACTGAAATGCTTGGTAGAAGCAAGTATGAAGGAGCATCTTCTAAATCTATTTGAGGAAATGAAAAGCTTTGGGCCATTGCCTAATGTAAGGACCTACACAATCCTGATTAACTTTTACTGCAAAATCTATCAAGGGATAGAAGAAGCCGAAAAGATTCTTGAAGAAATGCAGAAAAGACAGATTAGTCCTTCTGCTGTTACATATAGTACATACATTGATGGACTTTGTAGAGTTGGAAAGGCTGATTTTGCTCTGGACTTCATTCGGGATCTGAGAGATGACAACAAGCCACTGAATTGTTACTGCTACAATGCTGTTATTTGCAGATTTTGTGCTACAGGTGAAGTAAATAAAGCTTTAAGCATTTTTGACGAAATGAAGAGTTTTGGAATTATACCAGATATTCATAGCTATAGCATTCTGGTTGATGGATTCTGCAAAAGCCAGAACGTCGAGAAAGCTATAAATTTAATTGAGGAGATGAAAGCTAATAACATAAAGCCTACCGTAGTCACTTATAGCTCACTTCTTAATGGATTCTGCAAAATTGGAGCGACGGAAAAAGCTATTAAAACATTTTATGAGCTTGAGAATTCTGGATACAAATATGATCAAACTGCTTACACTATCTTAATAAATGGATTTTGTGCTCAAGGAAATCTCACTTCAGCCTATAAGCTACTGGTGGAGATGATCAACAATAATTTGGCTCCGGATGATTCACATTATAAGCGATTAATTCGTGGTTTCTGCCAGATGGACTCCTCTAATAAAATGGAGTATTTAAGTATGATGGTACAAGAAGGTAACTTGCCTGATACCATTACCTGCAATTTCATTGTCAATTGGTACTGTACTGAAGGGAGTGCGACAGAAGCTTTGCAACTGATTGATAGAATGGTGAACCAAGGCATCACATCAAATAAGTATTGCTATAATGCAGTCATTAACAGGCTGTGCAAAGATGGAAAACCAGAAAAGGCTTTGGAAGTAATTCCAATAATGCTTAAGAGGAACGCATTACATGTTGCAAGTTGTAACACTCTTATTGATGGTTTTGCTAAACAGTCCAATTTAAAGAAGGCTTATATGTTGCATGAGAAAATGCAAAAACTTGGGATTAATCCTAATATCATCACGTGGACAATTCTTGTGAACATATTATGCATGACAGGACAAGTGGGAAAAGCCAACGAACTTCTTAGGGATATGATTATGATGGGATTGAATCCTGATACCATCTCTTACACCTCCATGATAGCTGGCTTTTGTAAAAATGGATATGTGAATGAGGCCTTCAAATTGTTCAAGAAAATGCCACATATGCCTTCTGTTGTTACTTATAATTGCCTCATTGATGGATGTTGCAAGGTAAATAGAGTGGATAAGGCTTTACTGCTGTATCGGAGAATGCAAAAACTTGGGGTTACTCCCGACATCATCACGTGCACAATTCTTATTAAAGGATTATGCAAGAGGAGCAAAGTGGAAAAAGCCTATAAACTTTTCAGGGAAATGAGACTGGATCCTGATAAGGTCGCTTACACCTCCATGATCGATGGCTTATGTAAAATGAGATATGTGAGTGAGGCTTTCGAATTGTTCATGGAGATGCCGGCGAAGATGCCTTCTGTTATTACATATACTTGCCTGATTGATGGATTTTGCAAGGAAGGCCGACTGGACAAGGCCAAAATGTTGCTAGATGAAATGCGAAGACAGAATGTCTCTCCTGATGTCAAAACTTATAACATAATGATTTATGGATACAAAAGACGTGGACAATTGGATCTAGCTTATGATATGTTTTGGGAGATGATAGACGAAGGTATCTTGCCCGATGATGTTATCTTCAAAACCCTTAGGGCTGAAACAGATACCATGATGCCAAAATAAGACGGAATTTGCTAAGCTCAGTCCATAACATGAGGTGGCTTTTGCATGATATCGGTGAAAGTTTTACTTGGTTCACGCATCTCATCAGTTTTTCTTTGGAAGTGCTAACTGGTAGGCACTCCTCACCAACTGACTGTTCTGTTTTGCATTTTGCATTTCTGTATATTTATCTCCTAATTGTTAAATATAGAATTGCTTTGCTGGCCGAGGAAAGGATTTTGCTCCTCTCATTTTAGTTCTGCAGTTTATTCTTTCCCTTTTGGTTTGGGTTGGGGTGGGGGGCTGGGTTATGTTTTGGTAAGTATCAAGAATTTAACTAATAGGCTACGTTTACTTTTTGGGACCATAATGTTAAGGGATCTCGTAGTGTTTCAGATATTCGGATAAGGAAATGTACAAAAATTGATGGTGCAACATGTGTTGTTTGTTAAAACGAAGTGCTTTTGGTTATTGTGAATGTTTGCTAGATTATTCTCATGTAGAGAACATAAGATGTCTCCCATTCTCTTTGTCAGTTCAAACTACACCTTGAAAGTTTCAGTCAGCTATCAAGAGCTGTAGGCTGCAAGGATATATCTTAAATAACCTTGTTAAATTTCTGCTGTTGTTTCATGGATTTCTTAATACTATAGGGAGAGTTGATAATCAACTTTCTCATTGAATTCCAACTCCAAGTTGGTTGCAGACATAAAACCTGGTGTGAGAGCTTTAATGCTGTAAGTTGCTGAAAAAGTTAGAAGGTCATTATGCTACAACTTTACAGAATGTTTACGAAATCCCAGATGGGGAAGAGCTGGGTCCAAACTTTGCTAAGCTGAGTTTGGCTTTGGAAGCCCAATCAGCTGTCCGATTGGACATGGTAAGTTCTAGAATGAGTAGATTGCTATATAAAATTAGTGTGTTTTAGGTACTGTCCTGAAATATTTGGTCATTGGCTCTCGAAACTTCTAAATGTGTTAGCAAAGAGTGGTCATTTTTCATTCCAAAGAACACCGGTTTAGGATATTGGGCTAACTTGATTTCAATTTACATTCCCGAGTAAAAAGGATAGAGAAGATAACTCAGAGCTACATGTTTTACTTCGATGAACTCATTAGCACATTTATTTTTTGGGGTTTAGATAGCCATATATTCCTGGATATGGTTATAAGTTGGAAGTTTCTGGGCTTTATTAATATTATTTTTTTCGATAAGGGAAATTTCTGTATTATTAGATCATTCTATTTTGAAAAAAATAACCCTTCTCTGTGTTATATTTTATAACTTTAAAAACATAAGAAAGAGAAAACTAAAGAAACCAGCATGTTCTAGTTATAAAATTTGGAAAACCTTTGCAAAACAAGACCTATTTGAAACTTAAACATCTATAGTTTATGTCTTATAAGTGAGCAAAAAGACTCTTTCTGATTGCTTCATTGCTCCACTTGTAGCTTTAAATTGAATGCCTATACGCAATAGAAGTTGTTGCTTTTGGTCCAGCTAGTCTTTTTCATAAATTGAATTCATGTGTTAGGAAGCAAGAACTTGTTTTTACTGAAGTCTTTCTATTAGCATCGAGGGGAACATAGGTAAAGCTAAAGGATCATAGTCTATATTCGAGCCATCTTTATGATCCTAATCAGTATTAACATTTGTGCAGATGGCAGGTATGGCGGACTGTCATCCAACATATAGACTCAGTTTGTAAGAATATCTTTTTCCCAGACAGTTGCAATATTTGACTCGGTTTTCAGTTCCTTCCTCATGATTTAATAGTTGCTGCGGTGGCAAGCAATTCTTTTTCCTGGACACTTTCCATTTTTGACTTTGTTAAAGCCTGTTCAGTGTTCCATTCTAAGTATGCTCTTGGCATATTTGTAGCGAAATGTCAAATTAGCATGGATCATCCCTGCAACCCCGAAGCTTGATATTGAAACTTGAAAGTTGAAACCTATCTATTTCTCAAGATCTGAAAGTTAATGAAAGTGGTGAGGAAATCTAGTGAATTATTAATGGACTTTGGTTCATTATTTTTGCTTTGCATTGCGCAGTTGCTGCCTCAATTTTACTTGACTAATACTTTCGTGATGGTAGGCTTGATGATTTAGAAGGTCATAGCTTATACGACTTGGAAAAGAGGTGTGGGTCCTGTTGACCTGACCTGTTACTGTTGAGGATTCATATGAAGGGTTGTAAATGGAGATCTTCTCAATCAACAGAATTTCAACCGGAGTTATCTTCCACTGGTGAGTATATATGGTTGAGCTACTGTAGTGTATTTGTTAAGCTGGACTGAAATTGCTGTAATGGAACTTTGATTTAAAGAATTGTTTCTGGACTTGTTACTGACATTATACTCAATATTAGCTACATCTCTAGTGAAGAATTCTTCGGACTCATACTACAAGCGGCATCAATCATAACTATGAACACCTAAAAAACACTTTTTAATAGGGGAATCAATTAAATCTCTGATTGGTTCTACAATGTGTTGTTGGTGCAGAGGAAGAAAAACTTTGGTTTTGTCATGTTTGTAGCCATATGTGGCATTACGCAGCTAATGTCTTTCAGTTGAGTCTGAATCAGTTGACGCCCTAAAGCAAAGAGGGAATTACCTAGATTAGCATTTTTGCAGTTCAGCAGCATCTAGATGGGGGCAAACAATCAAGAAACCTTTCAGGTTAATGGAGATGAGATCTTCCGGTCTACTGATCGGTTTGACAGCTACTTCTGCTGCGGTAATAATCACTTAGTTGATCGGGGATCTTTTGGAATACATGACAGAGGGTGGCTCAAGCCTTCTGGAAGCTTGGAAACAGGTGGTTTGATCTGTTTTTGTTCGATGAGTATATCAACGAGGCTGTCATGCAGATTGCAGTAGTGAAGCAAATGGGGGCATCAAGATTTGGGATTTGAGAAACACCTTATTATATTGGATGTGACTATGATTTAAGGTTACACTCTGAAGTTCACTTTGGTTCATCACTATTTTCTTGAAGAAATTTAAGAGTCGTCTCCTGCATGCCTTTTAACTTGAGAATTACGTTGATGCATCAATTTTTCCAATGCAAATATTAATAGAATAAAACTAGGTGTTGGTTCTATAACCAGGATACGAGTTGTATTACTTGTGTTCACAATCGTACTTTCATTTTGGCTTTACGGTTTCAGATATATTTTCTATTCAATCGGATTCTTGGTTATGATAGACTGTTCTTAGTTTTTGCCCAGAAGTGACTATTCTTCATCCTCAGATAATAAAAATGTCAGTAACTTTCCACAAATTTATTTCGAGTTCATTCTTTGTCCCCTTGAACACCATTCTTTCAACGGACAAATGCTTGCTATTAATAAGATTATTACACCGAGCATTACTCGGTTACCTTGGTCTTCTCCAGATTTCTTGACAGAATTATTGATGCAATGATTAATAATGAAATAAATGTTATGTAATGATCGATAATGAAGGAATTGTTATGCACATATTACTTATTTAAGGGGATTTTTGACTTTAAAGTTAATCCTATTATTTCGAATATTTTACTTTCTTTAGCAGAAGGTCTATCGAAAAAAGTCATCTTACCCTCCCCAGACCCTACTTGGTGGGATTACACTGAGTGATTGTTGTTGTTGCTATTATTTCGAATATAAATATTTTTAGTTTATAGTTTATTTCGCACAAAATAACATACATAAATTTCTATCTAACTTGTTGCGGGTAATATTTAGTAATTTCAATCAAACAACGCATTATACATGCCGATTATTTTTTTCTTATGCAACGCTGCTTTGTTTTACGGAGATAAGTTTTTGTTGTGGGATCAATTTGAATCATCCGTCAGATTGATATTAATAATTAACTATATATATAAAATATAATGAGCGATATAAAACAACATGGGATCCGTGGCGCAATGGTAGCGCGTCTGACTCCAGATCAGAAGGTTGCGTGTTCGATTCACGTCGGGTTCAATCTCCCCGATTCTTAAGGTCCCCCATTTTTTTCCCTACATGATTTACAGGGAACATCAAAGTAAACCACAAGATAGACATGAACAACTATGTAATCTTTATTTGAATTATGCTAATTTAGGAATTTCAATTGTGTTGGTAATACTGGGATTTAAAAGGGGCAAAGTAAAAACTATTGCTACAGTTGAAATATTTACTATTTAAAACACCTTTATTCACTTATTTTTTGACTTTGCAAGTGAGATTTAAAGGGGCAACCATATCAAATATTGTTTTAGAGGAAAATTTTACTATTTATAATACCTTTATTCGCTTTATCGCACCAAAGTCACTAAAATATATTTTAAACGAAAAAGATATTTAATTTTATCCAAGTATCATGAAAGTCAATTAGACATAGTAATTTATTAAGAATAATAGTTTTTTCAAACGATATGATATGTGACACTCAGACAGACGTATTGTATATTTAATAATATCGGGTATAACTTGTATTCAAAAACTCGATACGTTACAGATTCTATAATTCCCGCCAAGTATAACTTTTTATATATATTTATCGATGCGAGAGTCGAGATATGGTAATAAGGCTTTTGCTTCCAATTTCAAAGCTGAAGCCTACGATCGTTAAACTGCTCTCTCAAGTTAAAGACATTGCCCTTTGTCATGTCTAATTTTATTTTCTTATGCAGAATTACGTATGTAGATTAGTAGATAAGGTATTATGCTTGTATGATCTCAGTTTTTTTTTTTTACTTATGTGTATACGATAAAATCGAGCACGTACGATTTTATAGGCTCGAGGGTCTGCCTCGAGGTTAAGCTCATATTGAAACAAGCTCGAAGACACGAAGACCAAATGATCGAGATCGAACAAGTCTAACATCGATCAATAGAATAGCGTGATATCAGTGGTCGACCACAAATCTCGGTGGGAATCTCGGAACCGACAGAACCGCTAATGGTGATTGATATCAATCATGGATTTTACTTCCGAAATTTGAGTTATACCTTATTTAGAATTCCTCTACTATATAGAGGAACACCGTTCATTTGTAAACGGACGACATATTACATACACTGACTGAGATATAACAATACGATGCTCTTTTACTTGCTTACAATTTACTGTTGTTCTTATTGTTCTTAACGCTTGATCTCGAGCCTGTTCCGATCGAGGTCGATAAATTGCAATGACACTTGTTTGATTTATCTTAATCGTTTAGTTCATCTATTTGTCTAGTCATTTACCAATTGACATTGAATTAGATCGCGTATCCTTATAACCATATTACAAGTTTAATTGTTACTCGTATTCGAGGTAAATAGTTTGATGCCCACCGTGGGGCTAAGGATAATAGTGTTTGTTCAGTGCTAATTCTAGTATAACACACTACTTTACACTTGTTTCTTGTCAAGAATTTTTTTTCCAGGTTAAATCATGTCAAACTCGCAAAATATACACACAGTGACAACGGCCTCGGACTCCACGGAGAAAACGAGAATGTTATCGCCCCAGGAATCGAGGTGCCACAGGCTGACCTCGGAGGAGCACCACCCGTCAACCCGGTTGATGTTAGTTCTTATATTGCCTTGAATGCGGTTTAGGCGCAGACCCCGAGGGAAGTGTACGCAGAGATGGTCGAACTGACAGTCGAGGTACACAGGGTAGATGAGATGAAGGAATCAATTTTCAAGTAATATTTGAAATGCTGCAAGCCCAACAAAATGCCATTGCTCAGTTGCAAAATCAGCACAGGGTCCTAAGTAAGGTCGAATAAGAGGTTACTCGCCGTACCGAGCCAGTGCCTAAAAGAACGGGTGATAATGCTTCAACAATCGATCCTGCTGTAATGAGGATGTTTGAGGAGCTTAATAAGAGAATAGAATCGGGAGAAAAGAAAATCGAGGCTAACGAGAAGGTGGAAACTTACAACTCTCGATTTGATCAGATACCGGGGGCACCACCGATCTTAAAATGAATGGATTCCAAGAAGTTTGTACAAAAACCATTCCCTCTAAGTGCGGATCTGAAGCCCATCCCAAAGAAATTCTGTATTCCCGATATACCTAAATACAACGGGACCTCTGACCCAAATGATCACATTACTTCTTACACGTGCGCTATCAAAGGAAATGATTTGGAAGATGACGAAATCGAGTCCGTATTGTTGAAGAAGTTCGGGGAGACCCTGTCGAAGGGAGCTATGATTTGGTATCACAACTTGCCACCAAATTCTATCGATTCGTTCGCCATGTTAGTGAATTCGTTCGTAAAAGCACACGTCGGGGCCATTAAGGTTGCAACAAGAAAATAAGACCTCTTCAAAGTGAAGCAAAGGGATAACGAGATCTTAAGAGAGTTTGTATCTCGATTCCAAATGGAATGTATGGAATTACCACCAGTTACTGATGATTGGGCTTTTCAAGCTTTCACCCAAGGATTAAACGAGCGGAGTTCGATCGCATCACGCCAATTGAAGAAGAATTTAATCGAGTACCCAGCTGTGACTTGGGCAGATGTTCACAACCGATATCAGTCGAAGATCAGGGTCGAGAACGACCAACTAGGAGCCCCCTCAGGTTCAGTACATTCAAACCGGTCGACATGTAAAAATCAAAGAGATGTTGATAGAGAGTCAAGGCTGAATAAATATTGGTATCAACCATATGTTTCAGATTGAAGAAATAACCATCCCGGACGCAACTCCGCCCGGAATTATCAAAGGGCTGAATGAGGGCAGAACTCTCGGGGACTTTTGAGTAAAACTGGCTATACACAGATCCCACAGAAACACCTCAGCTATCAGAGTACAATTTCAGTATCGATGCATCAGGGATTGTATCAGCTATCGGAAGGATCAAAGACACTAGGTGGCCCAGACCTATTCAAACCGATCCTTATCAAAGGACCTAATAATGTGTAAATATCATGGCACTCATGGCCATCAAACCGAAGACTGCAGACAGCTAAGGGAAGAAGTATCTCGATTATTCAACGGAGGCCATCTTCGAGAATTCCTCAGTGATCGAGCCAAAAATCACTTCAGGGAGAGAGACGCCAATAGAAAGAACGAGCAAGAATAACCTCAACATGTTATTCACATGATCGTCGACGGGGTCGACATCCCAGCCTATATTCAAATGCACCAAGGTGTCGATCACCAGAGAAAAATGGACTCGAGACTATGTGCCCGAAGGCACTCTATCGTTCAACAACAAAGAAGCAGAAGGCATCTCTCAGCCGCACAACGACGCTCTGGTAATTTCTATTTTGTTAAATAAAATTAAAGTTAAACGTGTCCTAGTGGATCCAGGTAGCTCAGCAAACATAATCAGATCGAAGGTCGTAGAGCAGCTCGGCTTGCTAGACCAAATTATACCTGCACCTCGAGTCCTAAACGGCTTCAACATGACTAATGAAACAACGAAAGAGGAGATAATCCTACCAGTAAATGTGGTCGGGACTATCCAAGATACAAAATTCCATGTCATCGAAGGCAACATGAGATATAATGCACTGCTCAGAAGGCCCTGGATCCACAACATGAGGGCAGTACCATCGACCCTTCACCAAATAATGAAGTTCCCAATAGTGGATGGCGTGAAAATAGTTTACGGGGAACAACACGCTGCAAAGGAAATTTTTTCAGTCGACGAGGTGACACCGATATCAACACCTTCGACCTTAGAAAAATCGAGCACCAAAGACAAACAAGTGACCAAATAGAAATCACTGACCCCAACTTCGACCGCATCGGAGAAATAGGTAATCGATGAAGAAGAAGAGGATTTTCTCACTCCTCGAACTTTCGTTATTCCCGAAGAATCAGATACAACCAAGTCAACGGTCGAGGAGCTGGAACATGTGATACTGATCGAGTATCTACTCGAATGAAAGGTAAACCTAGGAACGGGGTTGACCCTGAACTCAGGAAAAAACTCATTCAATTTCTTATTAATAACATGGATTGCTTTGCATGGTCCCATTTAGACATGACAAGAATCCCACCAGAGATAACAACTCATCGGCTGAGCCTGGATCCCAAGTTCAGACCGATAAAACAAAAGAGAAGACCCCAGTTCGAGGTAAAGCACACCTTCATAAAGGACGAGGTAACCAAACTTCTCAAAATAGGATCCGTTCAGGAGGTAAAATATCTTGAATGGTTAGCTAATGTAGTTATAGTCCCCCAAAAAGGGAACAAACTTAGAATGAGTGTAGACTATAAGGACTTGAACAAAGCATGTCCAAAAGACTCTTTTCCATTGCCTAACATCGATCGCATGATCGATGCCAAGACCGGCCAAGAGATCCTTACCTTTCTCGACGTCTATTCTGAGTACAATAAAATCAATATGGACCCAGAAGACCAAGAAAAGACTTTCTTTATCACTAAGTATGGAACATATTGTTACAATGTAATGCCCTTCAGGCTAAAAAATGCGGGAGATACATACCAACGCCTAGTTAACAAAATGTTCGAAGAACAGATAGGTAAATTAATGGAAGTTTACATTGATGGTATGTTAGTTAAGTCCCTGCACGCAGAGGACCATTTGACTCATTTGCAGGAGACATTCGAAATCCTGAGGAAGTACAACATGAAACTTAACCCCGAAAAATGTGCTTTCGGGGTCGGTTCGGGCAAATTCCTTGGCTTCATGGTATCGAATCGGGGAATCAAAATAAACCCTGATAAGATTAAAGCCATCACGGAAATAACCGTCGTAGATAGTGTGAAAGCCGTACAAAGGCTAACCGGACGGATAGCTGCCTTAGGCCGATTCATTTCGAGGTCATCAGATCGAAGCCACAGGTTCTTTTCCTTACTCAAAAAGAAAAATGATTTTGCATGGATCCCAGAATGTCAACAAGCATTGGAGGAATTGAAACGGTACTTATCGAGCCCAACTCTACTCCACACTCCGAAAGCAGATGAGAAAGCTATACTTATACTTGGCAGCGTCCGAGATAGCGGTAAGTGGTGTACTAGTTCGAGAAGAGCAAGGTACGCAGTTTCCTATTTATTACGTAAGTCGAACCTTAGGAGATGCTGAAATTAGGTATCCACACTTAGAGAAATTGGAACTTGCATTAATAAGCGCATATAGAAAATTAAGGCCATATTTTCAATGTCATCCCATATGTGTGATCACCACTTATCCACTCCGAAATGTTTTTCTAAAGCCCGAGTTATCGGGCCGATTGGCCAAATGGTTCGTCGTACTTGGCGGGTACAATATCGAATATCAACCCTGAACGACCATCAAGTCTCAAATTTTAGCAGACTTCGAGGCTGATTCCACGCCAACCCTCGTAGCCGGAGTGGAAAAAGGAACTTTTACTCAAATAAGGTACATGATCGAGGGTATGGACCCTCTTCACAGACGATTCCTCGAATGTGAAAGGTTTCGGGCTTGGTATTGCTTTGAAACCGCCTGCGGGCAATATTATGAGACAATCCATCAAAATTGCCAAATTGACTAACAATGAGGCCGAGTATGAGGCTATGATTGCAGGTCTCGAGCAAGCTAAAAGCTTGGGAGTGGAAGTCATCGAAGCTAAATGCGACTCCTGATAACTTGGCTTTTTGCCTCATTTTTCGTTCCCTTATACGCGAATTTTGGATACAATTTTACACAAAATAGCCCCGAAAGCTTATACGTTGTGCTTGTTGCAGGATTGAACCAGAAATGAAGGCATTCAGTCTAAAATATGCTCAAAATAGGAGTGAATCCGGCACACAGAGCAAACCCAACAAAGTTTCTCAAGACAAAGAGGCCACCGCGGCCGCGGTCGTGTTTTCGCGGAACGTGGTGCATTTCCAGTGAGTCAGAAATTCAAGCCATAGCCACCGCAACCGCGGTCGTGTTTTCACGGACCGCGGTACATTTCCAGTGAGTCAGAAATTCAAGCCATCAGCCACCACGGCCGTGGTCGAAGTTTCACGGACCGCGGTGGAGTTCCAATGAGACTCAAGAATTGTAGGTTCCCACCGCGGCCGCGGTCGAAGTTTCGCGGACCGCGGTGGCGTTCCAGTGAGGTCCTAACGTTTTCGCGGACCGCGGTCGTGTTTTCGCGGTCCGCGGTGGTACTTCAGGGGTATTTTTGTCCGAAAATTTGGCAGGCTATAAATAGACTGTTTGTAATTTATTTAGAGATCTGGAAGGTATCAGCTGTTTTTCAGAGTAGAGAGCTCGTGAATATTTTAGGGTTTTTATTTCTTTAGCTTTATTCTTGCATTTTTAACATTGAAAACTTTAATTTCATTGTTAGGAATCAATTAAATGAATTATTCTTTTTCTCTATCATTGTTCTCATCCTTGATTATGAGTAGCTAGACCCATTAGCTACGGTTGTGGCTCAACCCTAGTGTGGGTATATAATGGGGTTTTGAAATTAAGGTTGGGAAATTAATGGGTGTTGGCTATTTAGGTTATTTCAAGGTTTTTATTGCTATAATTAGTGGTTGCAAACACTAATTAACATTTTCATGACTTGGGTCTTTCTTTTGAAAGAAGACTTGAGTCTAGAAATTAGCGTAATAGGAAATTAGGGCATTATCAAGAGATTGGTAGTCCCAATCAAAAGGCTTAAACCCAGAAATGGTAAAACCCTACTTGAGCCCTAGTTAACGGGTTAAAACTCGAGAGAGTAACACCTTACCTAAGCCTATATTGCTTGATTATTGGGCACCCAATTGGACTCGAGAGAGGAAATTAGGGTATAATCACTCAAACTACCAAGAGGTATAGAGTGAGCACCTTTGTGCTTTGGTTATAGCTATATCCCTAGCAAATTCCCCGACCTTAGAATTGAATCCCTTTTTGTATCCACCTAGGCCACAGTCACGACCCTAATGCCTTTATCAACATTAGAAAACAACAACAAAAACACAAAACAAAGTTAATCATCAATTAGCTTACAAACAATAGAATACATTTAGTATAGTTTGGCACCAACCAATGTTTAGAAGTGCAATTAGAAACACTCGACCCTTCTAGATTGTTGATACACTCACTCCCATCTATAGGCTCCTTGTGGATTCGATCCCGACCATTCGGGTAAAAGCTACACGACCTTTGCCTTCATACTTATATAGTAGTGTGGGTGCAAAATCCGTCATTTTTTGGCGCCGTTACCGGGGAGCTTCAACATTATGACTATATTTGTGACTAGAAGCGTAGTGTGTTTTTCTTTCCTTCTATTTTTAACTCCTTGTTTGGTGTATTTACGTACAATGGCCAATCCGCTAGGAAATGTGATTACGGGGAGGAAGTTTATGACAATCAAGAAGATGAAATCAATCAAATTCCTCCACAAATAAGAGGCCGACAGTCCAATATTCAGGATGATGTTCCAGACCCTCCCCCACCTCCAGCCCCTAGAGTTGTTCCTCGAGTCCTTCCAAACGAGGGGTATGCTAGTGCAATAGTCCCGCCAAGGATTCGAGCGGGGAACTTCCAAATCACAAATGTTATGCTCACTCTCCTATAGCAAAGATGATACTTCACCGGAGCCGCCCATCAGAATGCCTATAAGCATCTCAAAGGCTTTGTTGATACATGTTGGGGGAGTAAGCAAACTAATGTGTCTGAGGACGCATTAAGGTTGTGGTTGTTCCCGTTCTCACTTAGGGGAAGAGCATTGGATTGGCTTGAGCGTCTCCCAAACCATTCTATATCCACTTGGGACGAGCTTGCGGATAAATTTATTGCAAAATTTTTCTCCCCAAGCCATATGGCAGCCCTTCGAAATGAGATTTTGGCATTCAAACAAGAGCCAAACGAGACCCTACATGAAATATGGGAACGCTATAGAACCATGGTCAAGGAATGCCCTAAAAATGACATGACCGATGCTATGATACAACAAACATTATACCGGGGNAGGCTATGATACAACAAACATTCTACCGGGGAATCAACACGGTAAATCAATGTGTGGTCAACCAATTGGCCGGTGGTAATTTTATGAAGATGACATACCCGGAGGCATGTGAGATTCTTGATGAAATGGCCGACACATCTTCGGCTTGGCAAAGCAGAGAAAATGTGCCTCAAGGGGAAACCAGTGTGAATAGTCTCCACAAGGAACTCCAAGAACAAGGGCAAGCAATTTCCGAGCTTACAACAACCATGAACCAACTTGCTAAAGCCCAACTCCAACATTTGCAAGGGCCTAAGCAAGTAAATTCTATGGAAGGAGTTCATATGCAAGGAAACCAAAGGAGACCTCGGGGAAATGTTAAGCAAAACCATGGTGATCAAGAGGATCAAGGGACAAGTGGTCATGAACAAGATGAAAGTTAAAATGACCAAAATGAAGATGTTATGTATGCAAACAACTACCAAGGGCATGGTATACACAAAACTGGGGAACCAAAGGCCATGAAACTGGAACAATAACAATGCTAGTAATTGGAACAATACCAATGATAGTCAATGGAACAACAATAATGAACGACAATGGGGGAACAACAATGAAGGGAATTGGAATGGAAGAAATAACAACAACAACTGGAGAGGTGAAGGTAATCGGGGGTCGGGTTTTCAAAGGCCCCCGATGTACCAACAACCAAGCAACCCTCCTCCATATCAATCTCATGGGCCAAGTTCTTCAAGCTCGAAAATGGGTCGGATAGAAAACATGTTCAAACATATGATGGAGAGGAATGCAGAATCCGATGCCCAGATATCCTCTCACACTACTTCCATCCGAAACCTTGAAGTACAAATGGGCCAGATTTCACAAGCCTTAAACACACGCCCAAAGGGTGCACTACCAAGTGATACGGTGGTGAACCCCAAGGGTGGGAACAACAACAACACCGTTCATGCTATGACGGTAACCACTCAGAGTGGAAAAGGTGTGGAGGCAAGTGCTTCAGGGAAAAATAAAGTTGTTGATGATGATGAAGTTGTACCCCAAGATGAGCTACCAGCTGATGTGGAGCAAGCATTGGATGAGCCAAGTGAAGGTGAGGTAATAATTTACATTCATGACAATAGGGAGGAATTGGATAAAAATGTGAACCCGTCTAGGGAACACATAATTGACATGCCGGAACCGGTGGTCCCAAAGGCACCATTGCCTAGGCCACCTCCTCCCTATCCTCAGAGGTTGGCAAAACAGAAGTAAGAGACCCAATTTAAAAAGTTCTTTGACATGATGAAGAGTCTCACCATAAATGTTCCTTTGGTTGAGGCCTTGGAGCAAATGCCAGGCTACGCTAAGTTCATGAAGGACTTGGTGACAAAAAAATGATCCATGGATTGTGAGACCATTAAGATGATTCACCAAGTGAGTGCTATTGTTCACTCCATGGTACCAAAACTTTAAGATCCGGGTGCTTTCACTATTCCTTGCACAATTGGGAGTGCAGACTTTGCAAAAGCCCTATGTGATCTTGGGGCAAGCATACATTTGATGCCATATTCTGTGTTCAAGACCTTAGGGATGGGACAACCTAGGGCGACCTCTATGCGTTTGCAAATGGCGGACCGATCAATGAAGAGGCCCCTAGGTATTATTGATGATATCTTAGTGAGAGTGGACACGTTCATATTGCCAACAGATTTTATTATCCTCGACTGTGAGGTTGATTTTGAGGTTCCTATTATCCTGGGGAGGCCTTTCCTTGCCACCGGGAAGGCCTTGGTCGATGTTGAAGCTGGGGAACTTACATTCAGAGTTGGTGATGAGAAAGTGATCTTCCATGTGTGCAAATCTATGAAGCATCCCAACAACACCGAAGTGTGCTCTTTTATGGACCTTGTGTCCGAGGTTATTATTGATGATGCTAGTGTTATGATCCATGTTGATGACCCTGTGGAATTGGCCTTGTTGAATCACGAGGACTCAGTGGTGGATGGTGTACTTGAGAGCTCCCATGCCCTTCAAGGCATGGGGTCTTATTCCTATGCTCCCAGAAAATTGTCATTGGACTTGGAGAACAGGAAGACCCCACCAACAAAGCCATCCATTGAAGAACCTCCGAATCTGGAGTTGAAGCCACTTCCTTCCCACCTCAGGTATGAATACCTTGGTCCCTCTTGTACTTTACCAGTTATTCTTTCCTCTTGCCTAACCCAATTGCAGGTTGACTCAACTTTAAAAGTGCTAAGGAGGAGGAAGAAAGAAATTGGTTGGACCTTGGCTGATATTCAAGGTATTAGCCCCGCCTTTTGCATGTACAAGATTATATTGGAGGATGGAGTCAAAACCTCTGTTGAACATCAAAGAAGACTCAATGAAGCTATGCAAGATGTGGTGAA